>ML781230.1:1119844-1199410 GCA_009831015.1 Picea engelmannii
AATCACGTGAGCGACTGTCGCAGTCTGCCCTCACGGCATCGTGGATCCCCTCGAACTAGGTAATCATTAACCTACAGTTCGAATCATGAGCGACTGTCGCAGTCTGCCCTCACGGCATCGTGGGTCCTCTCGAACTAGGTAATTGTTAACCTATAGTTCGAGCCACGGCGGGAGTGCTACTAGTCTGTGGCAGGGCTGCTGACACACCTCTCCCTCAATCTCTCTGGAACTCGTGTGTGGCCCCTTTACTCCATATGTGAGTCTGGTCGGCAAGCTATCGTCAGCCTCCATCATCAACCATCATGTCAGATCATGTCAAAAACATATCATGAAATCAATAGCATATCATCAAAACCACACAATATCACTCTAAATGAAAACAACTCAAATAGCCCACTCTCTGACTCAATCCGGAGTCCAAGGGAGTTCCACCGATGCCTCTGCATCCTCAAGGTCCGAAACCCTGCACACTCAATGAAACTGAATCAATAGCACCTGTATATAGCAATAGTAAAACATCCTGTCATCAATCATGACGCATCATCATGAAGGTTAAGTGGTTCATCATCATAAAAATCCAGATCACTTGCGAGCAAGTGTCCTCAAAGAATAAGTTTTGTCAGTGCGCCAGAGCGGGATGTTACAGAAAGTGGTTACAAAGTTAGTCGACGAGAATTTAAAATATACCAGGGCCTAGTATAGGGAGAAATTGAAAATAGACCTTAATCATGAGCGCCCTCCCATTGTTCCTGAGAAAGAGTGGAAGGTGCTAATAGAGGATGCAAAGGATAACTTGTTTAAAAAACAAGGATGACAACCACGAGTTGGTCAAGCAAGGTACAACACATATCATATTATCAGTGAAATATGAGCATTTATGTTTTTCTTTCCTGTGTTAAGTAACAATTTCGATATCTAATTTTTTCAAAAATTCCATATGTAGGCTACCAAACACCTCCAAAGAAACAAATTCCAGAGTGGAAAAACACGACCAACATAAAATAGGCCAGGGTGGCTACGGAAAACTAAAAGCTCAAATAGTAATATTTAAATGATTAAATGTGGTTAATATTTATTTAACAGTAGTGAACAAATATATGTTTTTTTTATTGGTATTTTTAATGTTGTTATGCATTGAAGTTAAATATTTTAGACACTGTTGCCACCAAGGAGGACTTAAAGCTTGGTTACAAGCATGGTTTTAAAAGTGTGATTGAATACAGAAAAAGCTTGGGACAAACTCCTATCTCCCTAGCCATGCAAGTAAATCAAATGAATAAGGAAACTGCAGTAGCATGCTTGTAAATTCTATTCATATTTTATTATATCACCCTTAACTAAGTATTTATGTTTGTTTTCAAGCAATAGTTCTACCGCAGTAGTGAATCCAACAGTATTCAGCAAACACTGTGTCATACAAGGGTGCACATGTCCAGTGATAGTGTAGAGAAGAGTACCCATTCCGGTATGTATGATTCATAATTAGAAATATTTACTGTGATTGTAGATATTTATTTCCTGACTTATACTTATATATTATCTTCTCAAAATTGAAGAGATTGTAGCTCGAGAGGGTGAAATATGAAAGCAACCAAGTGGGAAGTAAATTATTGCACCAGCTTTCCCAGCTATAGAGACATGTAAAGAGAAATAGTGTAATGTTAATCAAAATAATGAATTAATTATTTCAATTATATTTTAACATACCGATATGATCATTTTTGTTGTTCCAGTTCACGACCCTGAATAGATGCCAGCTAACCCTTGTTAGCGATGCACCATAAGTATGATACAAGATCACACAAAAAAAATAGAAGGATAGAAACACAAAATGCAATGTCCTTGGATGATTATGATACCCCAATTTTCAATTTTATGAATGTAAAGAAACATAAATCAAATAAAAATTAGATGTATAAATTCATGACTTTTATTTGGATCTTTATCGATGTTTATGTGTTCATATGTTTTGATGACTATCCTAGTTATGCATGAATGTCTATATTTTTTCAAGATAAATAAAATCATTTGTTGGGTATGGGGAACTGAGAGTGATGTGAGGGGGGGAGAGGCCATATGAGCTTCCACCTTCATGTGGTTGGCCCTTTTTAGTAGAGAATAACCTATTATTGAAACAAAGAGAAGCTCATTAAGGTATGTGAAAACTTAATTTTTTTCTAGAGTATTTTACATAACTAAAGGCATGCTTATTTTCTTATTAATTATTTACTCATATAAAAAATTTCTCTTTTATGATTCATGCAGGTCTTGGTGATGGAAATGCATCTCCTGGACAACTCTTATCAATTTGTATGGGCTAATGGATCAGGCGAAAGGACAATGAAAAGGTAAGGGTTTTGACGTGTTTTTAAAAGTAGGATTTATACTATTAAAAGTTCACAATCCTCATGAATATGTAGATATTGATATATATGACAAGTTCCATGTGGTGTTTTTGTTGTCTAATTTATTTGTTATTGTCAAGTTATTTTTCAAATTTAATGTGTAGATATTGCATATATGCCAAGATCCATGTGGTGTTTTTATTGTCTAATTTATTTGTCCAATTTAATGTGTAGGTGGTTGTACAGTACATCAAGTGTACACTCTTTACCTAGCTCAAATTTCAACTATAAATCAAGAACCCTAAAGAGGTATTTTAAATATAATTTTTGTTTACTTGTAGTTTTTTTTATAAAGAAGTATAACTATTTTAGAGAACCCCCATATACAAAGTCTTTATAGATATCCTCATTGTGGAAAATAAATTAGAAAAGATCCCTCACTTCATTCATTTCCTTAATCCTAACCTTATTTCTATCCCTAGTCCAAATCCTAGTTCCTATTAAACAATGCATGAAGCTAATCCCAATAATCTAGACCCCTCCTCTCATCCCACATGTTAGTGAAAGTATTATAAGGCTCCAAAGGACACTACTACAAAATTCTTATTATTATAATAATAATTCACATCCAAATCCATGTACATAGATGAGAAATCTCTTGATGATCCTAGGGTACACCAATATTTCAACACTTCTCCCCAACAAAAAATAGTCCCTATTCCAAACTCCATTGAAAAAGATCCCTCATTACTCATAATGACAAATGAAATTTATTCCCCTCTCTAAGTCTCCTTTTTACTCATAATTGTTAGATCAAAGGCCAACTTGCCACTATAATCCTTGACTATTGTAACCAAAATAATTGCATTTTCCATCACTCCTCACCCCTCTCCTTATCATTGGGGCTTTGTATAATAGGATAGAACTCATATTCTCATTAATAAAATTTGTAGAGTCATCCTTGTCATAGGTATTTTTCAAGAGAATGTTGAATGCTACGTATCTCCCCTTGATTACTCTAATTTACTCTTGAACATATCATATGAACAAAAATGAAATGATTTATAAGATGTCCATTTAAATACCTATCAACTCTTTAAAGATAACAAAACCTATGAACTCATCGTTATTGCAATACCGTTTCCATGTAATGATTTGACCAGGAGATCCTGCGTAAATATATTTCTCTCTTAGTTGTAACTCACATCCAACCATTTCATATGGTTTCACTTTCTCTCTTCCACACATTCCAAATGATACATTCTCGTCCTTCTGCCCAATCAAAAGCAATGAAATTCTTTATAATATGCTCATTGCAATACTTATCAACTCTATAAAGATGACAAAAACTATGAACTCACCTCTTGCAATACCTCTTACTTATAATGTTAAGACCCAACAAAACATAATACATAAATACCTTTCTCTCTCACTTTTACATCACATCAATCCATCTCATCTCATATGGATGCACTATCCCTCTTCCAAATTCTCTAAATAATACATTCTCATCCTTCCACCTGGGTGGACTCTCACTTTTCTATTCTCATTATAAATCCCAAACCTCCCCAATGATTTTTAACTCAATTGTTTTTTTCTACCACACAAGAATTAACAAAATACATATATGATCTATTATACCTAGTTCCATAACTTCTTTCCCTTGTCTTCTCTCTGGCTACAACAATGAGGTAGCTCCTTGTTCTTATATGTTTTCTCTTTTCCTTATCTTTATATTATTTTTCAAAATCAACATTTTCTAACATTAAAAATGTCCCATGTCTTAACACACTTTTATCAAGTTGAATGAAGCCCTGTTCCTATTGGGAGTTTTTTTGGGCTAGTTTAGACTTCCCATTATAAACTCTAGCCAGTTCTTACCTGGTAGTACCCAATATTACCTAGTTCTCCCCTTGTCTTCTTCCTCTCCTAGTATTCCATGCTCTCCTACATACTCTTCCTCTTTTCCAAGTCCCTCAAATGCTTGGGGAAAGTATTGTCTCTCCTCCTTAGCTCTTCTTCCTTACACCCCTTTTTCTCCATTTTTATTTGGTCATAATATCGATGGGTCCCTTATAGGTCATTATCACAAGAAATACCCTACCTGAGATAACCTCTACCTAGTTAGGATCAACTATCACTTCTTTGGTCAGTTTTCCAAGATGTCCCCCTTAATGGTCGCATTCAATAGCTTGCAAATATGGATTCCCTCCCAATGGTGACATCATATCTTCCTTTGATCCTCTCTCCTCCACTGGTACCATCGGTATTTTTCACCTCTATGCTTGCATTCAACTTAGGTTGATGCATGCTGACTCCTATGCTTGCATAAAATACCCCATTGATGTATGCCACCTTTCATTCTTGCACTAAATCTAGGCTATCATGTGTGTTTTTTGTGCTTTTGATGACTCTATATTACTAGTTTATGATGCCTATTATTCTCACACTCTCCAAATTATCATATGTCACATGGGACTCATGCTATGTCCTTGACTAGTGTATGGTGCCTTAATGACTACAAAAATCCTATAACAATGAATATCATTTTTTATGCTCACCTCAACTCCAAGTTGCCATATGTTACATTTATTCTTGTGATAATGCTATATTACAATGTGTTTTCTCTCTGGCTCATGTTCACTCTTAGTCATTTTATGTCAACTCACACCTTTTTCAAATTTCATGCCAGTGTCATCAACTTCTTTCTCTTGCCTTTGTTAGAACTACCCTAACACCACAACCTCCCATCTTTATATTTTCATCTATCCTCCATCCTTTCCATAAGAGATCATGTTGCTAATCCTACATCACTTGTGGTAAGATGCCAACCTCTGTGATGTAGGTATCTATCTAAACATGTTCCTACACCATCCTACCTCACATATAAGTAAGTGAAAGTATCTCCTTGTCACTCTTAATCTTATCAATGATTTTATAGTTGAGATGTTATCCTTGTTAGACTCACTCATGGTATACTTACATGTTCTAGTTATTGTTCTATTAATATAGTAATTAGAAATTGCCCATATCTAATCTCCTAATTTAGCCATTGCATCATTTACATCATAGTTAGGATTATTTCTTTTTATTTCATTATTTACATTTCATAGTTTAGCTTCTATCATTCTTATGAACTGATTAAATTTGCGTGTTCCCCCATGTCAAAATTGTTTGTTTAACATGCAATGTTTGTCTACCAATATTTATTTCTCATTTGTCTTCTACTTGCCTAACATTACACTAATTCACATGGCACACCTTGTAATTTTACCTTACACTAATTTTCAAGGCATAGGGGTCTTCACATGTATGTCATGGGATATATAGGCCTAGTTTATGGAGGATTCCCTCCCAACAACAATAAATCTCATGTATATTGCAAAGACCCTCATATTACCCCTATATAATTTCTTGCATTACTCATTCTTTGCATCTTGCTATTATTCGCATCTTATGGATAGAAGTTCCTATAATGCGAGGTAAAATGTATAGAATCTCATATGTTCATAAATTATGTAGCATTAATTCTTTGGTTACTAATGCTCTTAAATCCTCCCTAGCTCATTATAAATCCCTCTAGGATCACCATCAAAAATTTCTCTAGTTTCTAGGACAAACAATGTTTTAAGGGGTAGCTTCATAAAAAGCTCAATCTTATTTGCTATTGCCCCTATATTGTTATAAAATATATTAATGAAAATGGTTTCCATTACTATTTCCCTTCCTTGCTAGACATCCATAGTATCATTTATGTCAATCATCTCAAGCTATATGAGCCATCTATTCTATTAGAGGAAGTTCAAGTCTGCCACTTAGCATATAGTATCCATACACTAGTGGACCTGCACGCTTGCTACACTTGTCATCAATGAATTACTTCCTATCTTGTTGAATGCCAAGGTCACCATCCCACTCAGGACAAATCACTATCCTAATTTGTTTTCGAAAAGAACTTATTGCATTTTGTTGAGAAAGTAGAGACATTGTAACATGGCACTGCCATATTACAATGTAATATGGGATTACCATATTACATTGTAATATGGGATTACCATATTACATTGTAATATGATAATGCCATATTACATTGTAAGATGGTAATGCCACATTACAATGTAATATGGGATTACCATATTACATTGTAATATGGTAATGCCACATTACAATGTAATATGGTAATACCATATTACAATGTAATATAGTAATACCATATTACAATGTAATATGGCATTATCATATTATGTAATAAGGTATTACCATATTACATTGTAATATGGTATACCATATTACAATGTAATATGGTAATACCATATCTCGTGTATTTTTTTTTTTAAACTTAAAGGACATGTCGCAATATCAATGATAGTTCGTCGGAAGTCAGTTTTTATGTTGAACAACTGTGGCAATAACAACGAAATTTTGTCGCAATTTTCTATGGTTTTGTGCCGCACATACAACATCTGCATCATAAATTTGGTCTTGACATAAATTTTCGTCGCTATTGCCATTCTTTTTTGTCGCAAGTTGCCATAGTTTTTCGTTGCACATACAACATCTGTGTTGTATGTTTTTTCCTTGGCATAATTTTTCATCACTATTGACATGCTTTTGCATTGCAACTTTCCACAAATGTTTTTATATTACCATGATTTTTCATCGTATTTGCTAGGAAGTTTCGTCATAATTGGGACGATGCATAATGTTAACCTATGTTGATGGTGATGACACGTGGCGAGATAATTTCATCACTGTTTCCAAAAACACCATGCTTGTGGATATAGCGATGAAAAAAAGTCTTGGATTTCGTGGAAATTTTGATGGATAAGTGTGGCAATAGAAACGGAAAACTGTCGCAAATTTGGTCATATGTACTAGTGTCATAATCGAAATGGGAGGTTATTTCGATGGATTTTATTGTTGGATTTCCACTGACAGCAAGGAGACACGACTCGAATTTTGTAGTTGTCAACACTCTCATGAAGAGTGCTTATTTTATTCCTATGCATACGACGTATCAAGAACCTAACATAGCTAGGGTTTTCATCAGTGAGATTCTGAGGCTTCATGGCATGCCTAACAGGATTATATTTGATCAAGGATCAATGTTTACTAGATGATTTTGGACTAGTTTCCAAGAGGCCTTGGGAACCCAACTTAACTTTAGTACTGTGTATCACCTGGAGATTGACACGCAGATTGAATGAATGAACCATACCTTAGAGGACATGTTGTGCATGTATGTGATGGACAACCAAAAGTGTTGGGAAGAATCCTTGCATTTGGTGGAATTCACTTATAACAATAGTTACCAAACCACCATTAAGATGGCACCTTTCGATTTTATTTATGGATGATCATGTCGAACACCTTTGAGTTGGGATCGACTTGAGGATAGGGTCCTAGTGGGACCAGAAGTGATCAGATAAATGGAATAGAAAATGAAAACAATAAGACAAAGGATTAAAGAAGTGCAGGATCGATAAAAGAGTTCATCCAATGCGCACTGTGTCGACCGTACTGACGAAGTTGGAGATCAAGTATTCTTGCAGGTAACACTGCATAAGAGTTTGATCAAGTTTGGAAAAAGAGCTAAACTCTCTCCTAGGTTCGTCCAAACTTTCAAAATTGTGGAGAGGAAGGGGCCCATGGCCTATCTACTAGCCTTGCCCGATTCTTTGAGAAGTATGCACAATGTTTTTCACGTATCTGTTTTGAGATATTATATTGGTGATCCTACACATATTATTGACATGAGTTCCTTGTAGGTATCGGACGAGGGGGTGCTCATGACTAAGCCCATCTGCATCCTGGATCATCACATTCGACAGTTACGATGTAGACCAGTAGATCAGGTCAAGGTCCAGTGGGACAACTATAGTATGAACTCAGTGACCTATGAGGACACATATGATAGGCACCAACAGTTTCCATTTTTGTTTGATATATATACTTATGATACTATGATGCACATTATTTTGGCATTTATATACTGTGAAACTTCAGGAAAATTTTTAGAGAAAGAGGGGGTGTATGTCACATCCCGCTCTTGCGTGCACTGAGAAAACTTATTCTTTGAGGATACTTTCTTGCAAGTGATCCGAATTATTATAATATTGGGAATTTGATTATAAATATGAGGCGTTATGGGTTGACAACATGTTATTTTGCTGTATTGACATAGATAGGTGTTATTGACTTGGCTTTCCTGAATGTCCAAGATTTTGGACCTCGAGGATGCAGAGGCATCAATGGAGCACCTTGGACTCTGTATCAAGTCAGAGAGTGGACTATTAGGGTTTGATTGTTGTATATATGACATTTGTGCTTTTGTTTAGATGATATGATTATGGATATATTTCTGACATGATTCATTGATGATGTAGGCTGACGATAGCTTGTCGACCAGACTCACATGTGGAGTAGAGGGGTCACGCACAATAGCCAAATAAGTTGAGAGAGATGTGTGGACAACAGCCTTGCCACAACCTACTAGCACTCCTGCCATGGCTCAAACTATAGGTCAACGACTACCTAGTTTGAGAAGACCCATGATGCCATGAGGGAAAACTGTGACAGTCACTCACGATGATTTTAAGGGGCATGCAATAAGGAAGGGGCCTTATTCATTAGAGGTCGTTAGTCTCCCACAAGATCACCTGGTGGAGTATTGACTCCAGCGTTTTTTTATGTCTAGAAAATCAGTCAAGAGGTGAGTGGCACCTTTGGATCACGTATTACGTCCTGAAGGGCACGTCGCGCAAGAAAAATGGAAAGAGGAAAGTGATACCCTTGGAGCACGTAGTGTGTCCTGAAGGGCACATTGCATAAGGGAAACAAAATGAGGTGAGTGGCACCCTTGGAGAACCTAGTGTGTCCTGAAGGGCACCCCGCATTGTTAAATAATAAATGAATAAACCTATATGGCATTAGAAAAAATAATGTGATGAGAAATATTTTAAAAGAATTCCCTAATAAAATGTCGCCCAGTCTAGCAAAATAAAGTCTAGGTCTAAGTGATACTTGTGATAATATATATATATATATATATATATATATATATATTTATATATATATATTTATATAAAAATAAAAATAAAAATAAATAAATAATAATGATAATCATCATTAATCACGCGACGAGAAAGAGGTAAGCAATTCAATTAATTTATAAAAATCTTTTGTGGGATAAAATTTAAAAACAGGGGAAAAGGGAAAATAATTGTTTGTTACATATGCTAATTAAAAACTTATTAATTAAAAAGATAAAGGAGAAAAAGTCAGTTTTCTACACTTGACAATTTGATTTTTAAATCAAAAGGGAAAGAGGGAAAGTTAAAATAATTAGGAAACTAGGAAAAAGAGGGAAACATAAAAAAGAAAGGCGAAACACAAGGTAAAATGGAGAAAGACTAACTTAGTAAGGTATCTAGCATTTAAGAACTTTCTAAATTAAACTCAAATAGTAAATTAGTAAGGGGATAAGTCATTAAAATTTGTAAGGAAATATGGGGACACCTAGTCCAACGATTCTACGATTTCTTTTAGGTTGGTGAGGGAAATAGGAGTAATTAATTAATTAATGAAATTGATTTATGGTGCAATGAAGGGGATGGGTGACACATGTACGGGGAGGATTTTTATGAATTAAATTATTGAACAATAAATTAAATGGGATTTGGGGAAAGTAAATGACTTAGAAACTCTATATAAAGGAGGGAGGAGGAGGATGACAGATCTCTTCTTTTATGCATAATGTTACGTTGCAAAATTTTAGGCTTGATTGACTTAGCTTGTGGGATTTGGGATACCCAACTCGGTGAGGATTGGTAGCTCAGCCTTGTGAGATGAGCTGGGAGATAGTTGTTCTTTGGTTTATTGTGTATGGCCCCTTTGCAACTTGGGGGGGTAAGGGGGAAGAAGAGTACCCCTAGCGTTGGTTGGGAGGTACCGGTGAAGTCTCATCGATCAGTAAGCGAGAGCTACACGAAGCACGCGACACAATGAATCAATACAAACAACTTGGTCTATGGTACACTTACTTCTATTTTTCATGGTACATTCTTATTGACCTTACGGTTTCAATTCTATAGTTTTAACTCTGTAAAGAAGGTGTTGGAATTAGAATTTTAATTGAGAACTTAATTTCCTTATAGCCTTAAGCTCACTGCTTGACTTGTTTCCCTTGGAAAACTATCCTTGAATGCTATGACTGTCCTATGATTTTATTGATTTGTGATGAGTTTACGCTTTTTCTTCGCCTTCGTCCCTAGCTCATCAGTCCACACCTCAGCAGTTGACCAGGAGCCAAATCGACGGTCATCCCTTCAGTGTTAATAGACCTATAGATCCTAATGCCCTAATTTTTTTTACATGGATGGTCAGAGAAGGATGTGTTTCCCAGTCATCTACCCTTATTGATTGTTCCTAGTTGATGGATTTCCTTTCACCTTTTGTGAGTGAGTACTCTTCATTTTTAATGGACTGTACTCTGTGTTTTTAATGAGTTGTCCTCCGTGTTTTTATGAAAGGACCTCTACGGTTTTTGAAATGGCCTCTACGAAGTCATAGATTTAAATGACAAATTTATCGGCTAATTACTGCTAGTTTACACACCCTATGATCACTGTGATTTATATTTACCATGGTTGGGTGGAACGTTGTGCACGAAAATGACATTATATATTTTCATTCTATTGTGTTATTCTATTGAACTTGACAATGGTTCTCTATTGTGGTGATCACTGTGTTTTCCCTCTTCTTTATGTTTTTTTTTAATTTGACAATGATTTAACCCAGCAGAACTGATGCATTAGAACTCAACCATTGAATTTTTTTTAAAACCACAAATTTCTTGGCAATGGATTCCCTTCTACAAGTTAATGTATTAATGGAAAACACCCTCTGTGGTTTAATTTATTCAATGGAAAATGCACCTCGTGTTTGATAGACATGACGACGATTGCATTATGTCTGTTTAATGCAATCTGATGGCAAGTTTACCCTGGGGAAATTAACCTTCATTATTCATTTTTAGATTGCATATTCGACTCTATTGTTCAACGATTTTCCTTTTATTATATAGCAATCGAGTATCCAGTCAATTTTCCTTTTACTGTATAGCGTTACTTTTAACTTATATAGGATTGTATGGTGTACAACAATTTTTCCATTGTCAAGACTGCGAATTTGCTTGTTACCTGACGATGTTACCCTCTTTAAGAACGAGTTTGCATTTAATTATTTCCCTGTGATTTTTGAAGGTGTTTTGATCGTTGGATCTCTTTTCTCTGTGATTTATTTATTGATGTCCATCCCTTGTTGTTTGGGGTATGGTTGTGGTCTTCTTATCGGTATTCGACTCTTGGCACATCGGATTTACCTAGAGTCCTCGGTCCAGATATGATGTGTCTCACTAAGGTTATAGTCGTGATTATCACCTAGGGACGACATGATTCATGATGAGGGGATCATTTTGCACCCTTAGGAATGGAGGCAAAGGATAACTTGGCCAAGGTTTATGCCTTCTGTATGAGTGTTGTCGATCATTGTGATTTGTTGTTAGCGCTCATGTTGTAATGTCTTCATGCGTTTGGTTCACACACCTTGAGGTTCTAGTCATTGGTCATCAAGGCCATTATGTCGGGAGGGGGGATGGTGTCCCTTATCTTGTAGGCATGGTCCTATTGCATCAGGCAAGTAGTCATTTCTCCCTATTGTTTTACGCACGTTTCACCCAGTTGTAGGAAAATCTCCCTGCGGACATATAGATTTCCTCTTGAGATCTAGAATCTTAACTCTAAGACAGAAGGTGCTTAACATGGTCACTGACTTCCTTTTAGATATAACCAAGATGATGAACAAAAGAGAAGGAGGAAAGCATGTAACTTATGAATGGCATTTGTCCCTGCAAGGTCTAGGATGTGCTTCGATCTTGAGCTCCTTGGTATATCCTGCATGGATGTAGTGCAACAGCTTCACCAAGCTCTCCTTTTCCAAAACCTTGCTTAAATAGTCCACACAGAGAATGTTGACACTCCAAATGACATCTTCCTCATGAGATCATAAGTTAGATGCTTCACAATTCTTTCCATCTCTCTTTCCTCCATGGAAACCCCTCATTATATAATATTTGGAGACTTAACCACCATGGAGAGGATCTCTCATCAGATCCACTAAGAAAGGGATCTCTAACATATTTAGGGAGAAAATATTTCTTAAGGATTTTGGGGAGGAAATATCCCTCAAGGATTTTAAGGAGGAAATATTTCAACCATCCATGAGATCCTCCACCTTCCGTAAAAAATATGAAACCAAATGTGAGGTGGATTCTCACACTTAATTACTTTCTTTTTCATGAATATCAATAATAATTCATGTGCACTTGATTCTCACACTCAACCAATTCCTTTTCCATGAATATTAATAATAATTCATGTGTACTTGGTATTTTGGCCTTCATCTAATATATCCCTCCTCCACATTGACTAGGGATTATGACATAAGGTATTCCATGGTGTTAAGGTGTATGCGACACTTATATGACACTTTACGACACTTGGGGCGAGGCACCTAGGTGTGCAAATTTCATGTGTAATAGAATGCCCCCTAAAGTGTGAGGTAAGAAGAGAGAATAATGGCCAAAACACTTTACAAATGTTTAAAGCAAGGGTGTGGACTCAAAGAACCTAGTAGAAGCTGAAAACAAACATCCAACAAATATTATGACATGTTTCAAACCCAAGGCATGCATACCTATGCTTGGGTCATAAATACTTTCAAGATATGGCCGCCATAAAATACATTGCAGATCCATAATTATATTGATAAAAGGTATAGCCATAGAGGATACAGTGTGGATCTATACTCCTATGACCTGAATTGATCGTATCCACGAAGAATACACAGTGGATCTATGAGATGACAAGACATATCCACGACCAATACAAAGTGGATCTATGTGACAATATATGTGTCATTGTTCAAGAGAAACTCCATCCCAACCTGAGCAAAGTACATATCAGAGTGATCACTCAACCCAGGCTCTTCTTACCAATCCCAATGTAGTACGAATCTAACCATGTGAATATATGTCATGATGTCGAACATGGCAGAAACCACTTGATTATTGGTCAATGATGTAAACCATTAACAAGCGCGAGGGAAATCACCATTGATGTCAATGATTCCCAAGGTACCTAGTACATTCCAACGAATGTGAATAGATGAGCTGAAGTCGAACATTCATGGAATCATCCAATTAGAGGCCAATGATGTTAACCCATTGTCGACATGAGGAGGCCTGCCATTAAGACATCCAGGTCCCAAGGTACTAACTGATTTCTAGGTCTGATCCCTGGATAATGCATTGAGGTCGATAGGGATAGACTTGTCGCAAGAGGGCCTTGATGTATCCCCCATCAACGAGACGAAACTGACATAGAGATGTAATTGGTGGGTCAAAAGAACATGGACTGACACGGGTATTGAAACAAGATATTTGTGATGGATGACTCTCGAGGCAGATACTTCCCTTGAACACTGAGACACGATAGCAGAAACATGACATGGACCAAAACTTGATGATGCAGTGGATGCTATGACTTATGTCAGGTGACCCAAAGGAGTAAAATAAACTCAAAGGATTGGCTCAGTGCAGAGGTTCAGCGGATTAAAATGCGTGCAAAGACGAAGTTTCATGTTCAAGGGCGACCATAAGACTTACTTGGTAATGTTTTGAAAAACTTCTTGGCTTGCTTCTTTCAATTTTCCCCCCATCAAGAGAGATGAGTACCTCTTTTTTATTTAAAGAGCTCAAGGAGGGTAACACATGCTCCATATAACTTATCTTCGGTAAGTCCCTCTTCCTTTGTTTAATGAACTGGAAGAAGTAAGGGTTCGGTCGCATATGGGCCCTTCAGTGTGTTATCACTCCAAGAAACTCTTTGGGGTTGTAGGCCAAAGATGCTTGGTAACTCAAGAATATGGTAAATTTGGTATGCTGGATCAATGGGATAACTCAAGGGCTAATGAGAAGAACAACTTATCATGCATTAGAATGATCCAGTGCTTTTAGAATCAATAATCATATAAAGTAATTGGAATAGGGTATGAAGAACACTAATTTAGATAACCATGTACATTAACATGCAGGGTCATACAAGATAGTAAGAGATCCTTTAATTCAAATTCATGAGCTAAATAAGAAGATAACAGTTCTTAAAAGCTGAGCTAAATTGAATCAAAGTACAACGTAATGCAACACATGAACAAATCTGACAATGGTAGCAAAAGAAGATTGTGATTCATATCAAGATAAGAGTCTAAGTACATGAGCCAAAATGTATCTAGGATTGAACCCATTAGTGCTCCAAATGTCTTTGGATTTATAGACTTACAAGATGAAATCTATATCCTCGAAAGATGGATCAGATTTGCTAAAACTAGTCAAATCAAAATAGATACAACCAGTGTAGGATGAGATCCTATAAAAATGAATCTAGAATACTAAAAGTGGAAAGTCAAAACAAAATAGGAAAAGATCCTATCTAAGGAGTCAAACTCTATCTTGAGAGCCTTCATATCCTCCAAACTCTTTGACAGATGTAGAGGACCTTCCAAGGCTGATTAATCTTCATAACAAATTCGAATTTGCCACCTTTGGCAAAAAAGACAATTTTTTGCTCATGAACTATGTCACCATTTTCACTTTTCCACCTTCTTAAATATTAAATACATCAAGATAAAACCTTAAATCTGATGTATTTAATTATTACGCATCTTTAGAAACCAACCTCGAAATATTTGGTTGAGAAAAAGTCAAATCTGGGCAAAAATATGACCTCGCTGCCATGTAACAGGTTTCACCAGCTAATTTTCCTTGAATCTTCCCCTTTAGCTGGTGAAAATGAAAGCTTTCAACAGCTAACTAGCAGATTTCAAAACCAATAAGCTCGTGAAAACCTAGATTTTTTTTAATGAAAACTGCCTTGGGAAAAATCAAATTTCTGGATTGTTTTGTTGTTGCATTCTGAGTAGCTCATTGAGGACGGAGGAAAGATCTTGGACAGGATTTGATGTGTTGGAATCTGAGTCGGCTGCCAAAGGATCTTTGCATGGAGGCATTGTGAGGCCAGTTGAAGACAAAAATTGCCCCTAGGTTGCAATGCTAAACATAGGACTCTGTTTTGAGAACAGAGGAATCAAAACCCTGAGGCAACGGAGCTTGAACTAGTCTAGAGGGAGAGATCTGTATTTTTTTAGATAAGTGGGGCTCCTCTCTATGGCAATGGAGATGTGGGCACCCTTGGGGCTTATGATATCTGTGGATCTTCTTGCATAAAATAGAAACCCTGGAATGAGCAAACTCTGGATTATTTCATTAAAACCCCCCAAAAAATAACTTGTCTCAATCTTCAAGAACAAAATCTTTTCCATGGATCTTGAGGCTTTGATACCAATTGATCTTCCCAAAAAGGCGATCTATAGGATAAGGTGACCACGCAAGCCATAGCTCGGCTTTTGACCAAAAACTCTCCTCAGGGGCATAAATCTGAACAGGGGTGCACCATTAGTTTGGGTGACCAAGCAAATCGGGATCCAGATCGGGGTGACCCGAGAGTGGCTAAAAGGTGTTGGTGATCTTAGAGTAACCTCCGGGGATTAGTGGGAGAAGCCCAGTGCAACCATGTAAGAGGGTCCACTCACTTCATTCCCACAAAGAAGAAACCAGCAAGGACACAAACCCTAGTTGGTACGCCCTCCCTTCTGCCTCAGAAAACTCGAAGGAAATGATTCTCCCTGAGAGAGTGGCTAGCTAATGAGATAATATTTCTCTTATAGGTGGAATCATGGCAAAAAAGTCACGAGGAGCTAGCCATGAAGGAAGGCACATTGGTTATTCTTCAGAAAACATAAAAACGAAATTGTCATGAATGTAAAATGCAAACTCGGAGAAGAAAAAACCAACACACATAGCTTCAGAAGGAAATGTAATAATTCTTTATTTTAGTTCTGGTTCACCTTATATACCATTCATCAACCATTCATCAACCTTAAGGAAATGTAATCTTCTCTTAGCATTCATCAACCACTAGTTTAAATGGCTAATATAGCTACATACAAAAAAACAAAGTTGGCATTCATCAACCACTAGTTTAAATGGCTAATATAGCTACATACAAAAAAAAAAGTTGGCATTCATCAACCACCAGTTTAAATGGCTAATATACCTACATACCAAAAGAAATAAAAATTTGATAATTTAAAACTTAAAAAATAATATTAAAAATTCAAAGATCAAAATGATAAATCCATATAATAGAAAATAAATTAAAACAAATGTTATGAGCACTATTAAATTTAAAAAAAATGATTAAACCCAAACATAGAAGGACTTAAGAAACTTCAAATTATGAAAACAATAATAAAAAATTAAAACATATAATACATATATTCCTTCTCATAGTTAATATAAAAAAAAATATACAAATTACTTCATACACATTAATAATTTTAGGGAGAACTACAGAAAATTGTATAATGGTTATGAGTATAGTGATATTTATTTAATATGGATATAGACAATACAAAAATTAATACATTAAAATTTTTAGGAAGAACTTATAAATTACAGACAATAGAGAAGATTATATAATGGCTATGAGCATAATAACATTTATTTAATATAGCCCCGTATGGGGTGACAGCTGGAGCAAGCGTGCCATCTGGCTGGGATTTAAGTCAGGGCTTAAATGTGGACAACCATCCCCTTAATACTAGTATTACGGATGCAGGCTCGACATAATCGCACTGCAATGGGAGGACTCCTCGAGCGAGCGAGCATTTACGAGCTCAGCGAGTGCAATGCTAAAGGTGGGTATGGGGATATGCGGTCGGACTATTGGTTTTCTCTCACCTCACCCCTGGCTCTGCTCTTTGTCTGGAGACGCTGGTGTGGTTCAGAGCTCCTGGCGCCCTGGCACACCACCCTGTGGTGGAGAATTGCTGTTGGTAATTACGCTTTCAATTGGTTTCAGTTTGTGTGTATCTCTGGGAGAGTGCTCGGCAGCATGCCTAGGAAACGGGGAGTGCCACGACGGGGCTCAGCTTGGTACGCTCGTAAGGAGCAGCGCAAGGGCAGGGAGCATCTTGAGTGCGCTCTGGTCATGGCCACCTCTGTATTGAGACAGAGAGCTCGCGCCGAGGAAAAAGCTCTGCTCTCTACCATTGCCGAGAAGCAAATGGGATGTAGCAGTCTGGACACTGTCAAAATTGAGGATAGCATCGAGCAATTGTATCCGGCCTGCATTGTCGAGGAGGACCTGGCGTTAGCGGACTTGACAAATATGGAAATGACGAGCGACAAAGTGACAGAGCCTTGCCGTGGGGATGGAAATTACATGCTGAAGATGGACGACGAGGCTCCTGGGTGCAGAGTTGAGGAAGAGTTTCTCGGGCAGGACATGGAGACATCGGCGGACGCCGGTGGTGCGCAGGACGACGAGCAGCAAAAGGATGAAAGGAGCGGGTGCCAGGTTGACAGGATGCCAGATGCAGGTGGTGACATGCATGGCTTTCTCCGTCGCGAGGAGCACCTGTCCTGGGTGTTTGAGCTCCGTGGCCACATGGCTGACCTGGAGCACCGTGCACTTGTCATGGGACAATGCTTGGACGTGTTGTTCGATGCCTATTCGGACGCTCCAGCTCGACGCAAATGTCCACTTTGTGCGCAGTCTTTCGCCATCCCGGTCGGCTCCACATGGAAGAACAACGAAGACTACAAGTCACCAACAACCTAGGTTTTTCATGTTTTATGGTTTTTAGCTTTCTGTTACTGTTTTACTTGTCCTTAGACTTTAGGCACCTGTCCTGGTTTCCTTCGGGCAGGACATGTGCCAATAGATTATAGTTGTTTTGACATGTATTAATGCTGGTTTACGGTTTCCGGCAGCATTTTGGACGACCTAGACTCTTGACCATGTATACTCTGTTACAGTTTTTGGTTAATATATTATAGCAGGGCCCGCCCTTTTTTATTTAAAAAAAAAAAACATTTATTTAATATGGATATAAACAATACAAAAATTAATATAACTATTATGAGCATAGTCACCATAATCACATTTAATAATGAATATAATCACCATAATCACACAAAATTAATACAATTATTATGAGCATAATCACAATACAAAAATTAATATAAGTGTTATTAAAATAGTTACCATAATCACATTTAAAAATAAGCATAATCACCACATTTAATGTAAATATACCTTTACAACTCATGACACATAGATTTTGTCTTTCTTACAATCCACTAACAAGAATTTAAAAAATCACCAAAATAATATAATAATTTAGAGAGAAAATTAATTAAAAAAATACATAGTATAAACATAAAATTGAATTGAATTGAATTTGCAAATTTACAAACAATGAAATCCACAATCAATTCTACCACTGTTTATAAATGTGCGTCCACAATCAATTCTACCACTGTCTATAAATAGAGATAAAACTGATTAAAAAAATACAAATACTATAAACATAAAATTTAATTGAATTGAATTTAAAAGGGATTTTACAAACTATGAAATCCACAATCAATTCTACCACTGTTTATAAATCTACGGCTTCTACAATCTATTCTACCACTGTTTATAAATGTACGGGGTATAACAAAAAGACTTCGAAAAAATAATACAAATACAGAACTATAAACATAACGAGCAAAGAAAATACTAAATAAACATCATTCTCATGAATATTGTTTCAGCAAGAAATGACAACAATTTGAAAAAACAAACAAAATTGTGTTTTTTTAATTTAGACCCTTTAAATTTTTTTATATATAGTTTTGTGTAATTATAAATAAAATTAGCTAATATGAAAAAACATTGCTAATATTAACAAAACATTAACACACATTTAATATGAAAACAAAATACAAAAACTCTAAAACATTCAACTTAGAGTTTCTATAATTTAAAAAATAAATTATAAATTGATATAAAAAACGTTAACTTCAAAACTTGAAAAAATATCTAAAACTAAATTTAAAAAAGACATTGTATTATAATTATTTACCTATATTCTAAAAGAACTATTAATATATATCTTAAAAGGCTGTACAATTTATGACGCGTCTCTTTTTTTTTCTCAGGTCTAAAACAAAACTATATTTATATACGAGACCGTAAACAATCAAACACAACGACTTTAGAATATATATTCTTTCTATTATTTAAAACAAATAATTATATATATATTATTATTTAAAACAAATAATTATATATAAGTTAGTTTCTATACATTACCTTCCAAAGTCAAATGATATAGTAATACAGTAACCCTAACCCTACAATAATGAATGATATAGTAACCATACAATCAAATCATACAGTAACCCTAACCCTACAATAATGACAGTAATATCAAAATGTTTGCTGCTCTGAATTGCCCATATGGAAAACCGATTTAGCCAGTGCAACAAAATGGAAGTAATAGCAAAACTACCAAAATGGAAGTAATAGCAAAACTAAACTGTCCATGAAATGCAAAATTAAGCTGATTGTACAAGAGTGTATGTCTAGGAGATACAACGCCATACCCCTGAAATACTCATAGTGTCTTATATCTAACAAACTCAAAAAACCAGTATCTGAGCCCATAATTATCAAAACTGACAAAACCAGAACCTGAGCCCATAAGAAGAATTAAGATTCAGGTGGATGCCCATTCTTCACCTTTGTCTTGCGCGTGGTTGCGCGTGGTTAACTGACAAAAYCAGAACCTCAGCCCATAAGAAGAATTAAGATTCAGGTGGATGCCCATTCTTCACTTTTGTCTTGCGCGTGGTTGCGCGTGGTTGCCTTCGGAGCCCTGGTCGCAAGTGTTGCCGCATTCTTTGCCCGATCTGGAACAGGATCTGGAGTGTGAAGGGAGCCAAGCAGAGTGGTGAGGAGGATCTGCAGCCTTTCCCTTCGGTGATCCATTATCTCCATGAGGAATCGCAAGTCGTCCCGGCCTGACGTCAAAGACTAAGTATTGCATGATTTCCCATGAGGCAAGGAGACACGAGCATTATCCACAGTCCGAGCAAGAGTGCGCCTGGGGCATTGGAGGGGACTCCACCATCGGAGTGGTGGGGGAGGATGGATGTTGGGGCTGGGAAGGAGACACGGTCGGACGAGCTGGATTGACAGAGGATGGTCGTGACCGTATGTTTCGTACCGGATTACATACCGGATTGGGCCTCTCTTCGGGCACCCTGGAAGCAGAGGCATAACCATGAGAGATAAGGAGAAGGAATGGGAATTAGACCATGAGAGTCGAGGGAAGAAACCCAACCAGAGCTCAAGGCGGGAGGTTGCATTATGATCCAGAAGATGGCCTCGCACAAGCACCAAGGCGATAGATCGGGAGAATCATCCGTCGCACTCTCGAGCAGCAGGGCAACGTACGCCCAGAGGTGAATGCGAGAGGGAGGCATAAGAACAGTCATAAATAGGGGAAGGGTGACTCGGCTGGGCAGTTCACGTGACCTCTACAGGTTGGAGACGCGCCACCCGTCCCTCTTGACTAACACCCCATCCGGGGAAACAAAACTATATTTTAAACAACCTCAAACAAATCTATTTATAAAATTAAGAAAAATTTAAATAATTCAAATATTAAAAACTATATAAAAATGATTTATAAATAATGCTCTAAGAAACCAATATTTGGAAAAAAAATTAAGGAACACAGATATCAATTACATTAAAAAAGAAATACTGACGTCAGAGTAAAAAATCCAATTAATAGTTTTTAAATCAAACACAAATCAAATAAAGAATATTTGTTCAAACAGGGTACAAGTATCCTAAGGAATTTATTGAGAGTTTCCAATTTGCTTGACGGCTTACGGAGATTGATTCTATTTTTGCAGAGAGGGTTCCCTTGCCCTTACTGCTATCTTTTCCAGACATAGTCTGGGTGGGTGTTGGCCCCGCGCACGGGTCTTCGAAGAACACACTCTGGAGAGTGCCTCAGTGGATATTCTATTAACATCGTATTGTCCGTGTAATAATCCCCACCAGAACTCTCCATCTCTGCCGGCATAGAATTCCGATTTGAAGTTGGAGTTGCAGCATCTTGTATAGTGTCGAACAGAGAACTCGACTCATAAAGTGTGTCATGCATCCACGAGAAACTGGAAATGCCACTATTTGCTGCGGCTGACGTACTACTGCTTGGCTGCCCATGCTGAATCTGCTGATTAAGATTATTCACAGTCTCCTGTCGATCATCATGTATTGCTTTTGGTAATTGGTGTGCAGCAGCCTTAATGCGTTGCTTTCCTTGCAGGAAATGCGGTCCTCGGAAATGATCATTACCAGTCGAATCGTGCATACCTACAGAAATCAAATTTGAATATTTCAAACAAATACCTAATTCTTGAATGATATAATTTATATCTCAGTAAAACTACAGTAATAATTTATGTTTCAGTAAAAATGTAGTGTTTAGATTAATTCAGAAGAAATATAAACATTAATAAATATCATACAACACTTGATTTATTTGAATATAATTTATATTTCAGTAAAACTACAGTAATAATTTATGTTTCAGTAAAACTGTAGTAATAATTTATGTTTCAGGAAAACTGTAAACTGTACTGTTTAGATTAATTCAGAAGAATTATAAACATTAATAAATATCATACAACATTTGATTTATTTGAATAAAATAGCTTTGAAGATTTCGCAATCTAAATATTTAGTAAATTTAATTATCATGTGGTTTGATAAATATATCCTAAAATATTTCACAACTTAAACCTTAATTAAAGATTTATGTTGTTTAGTGAGTGGTTTGATTAATAACTGTTTGATAATTAATTTTGAAATTGGTAAAGTTATGGTTATTGAAACATATGTAACTATGTTGTGGAGAAAATGTAAATGTCTTATTGTAATTATAATTAATTCACCCAACATAAATTGGATTTCTAAGACATGTTTCAATGTCACAAATGCAGAATTTTCCTAAAATATTATTTTAAGAACTACTTACAAATAGCTAAAAGTATGATATATCAAGAGAATTTTTTGAAAAACAATTGTTCAAAAATGGTAGTTTACAATAGTAATAGTAAGAACAAAAAGCCAATTACTTGGAAAGTTGAACAAAGAATAAGAGACCAAGTATATAAGCACATGGCAAAAACCTATGTACTCTAAATATAAAATTCAACATGAAATAAATAGTTATAGGTGTATCTATGCATGCCCAACATTAAAATAAGTAACCATAGTTATACAAATGTATATTAATAAAAAGTTGAAGTAAATAAATTGTATAATTAACCATTAACACTTACCAACTACAATTTTAATATATCAATATTATATTATACCACATGAAAGTTCATAAAAACATTTTAAATATTTATATTCTTAATAACTAAATATTAAATATTGAAAGGCTCAGATATTAATATTTCTAATAACTAAATATTAAATATCGATAGGTTATATGAGAGAAGGTTTTGAAAATATCCATACTTTATATTTTATAATTTACTAATACTTAAATTTTTTTGCCAATTTGATTTTTTCTGCCAAAAAAATTAATTTAATACTAATTTACCAATTTAATTTTTTTACAAATAAAATAATTTAATGTTATTTTATGAAAAATCTTAAAAAACAATTTAATGCTCAAGCAGATGTTGAAAAGCAATCAAAACTTAAGAAACAATTTAAAAAATTTGATACATGTATGCATACCTGTATTGGAAGACATAATTGAAGCAGAAGCAGCACTAGACATGGAAGTTGGCACTGGGCTGGAAATCTCTAATCCACGATCCTTCCGCTCTATGCTAATGACAGGGGAGACTTCCAATCCCTGACACTTATTCTTTGGACTAATGAGAGGGGCCAACTCTTCTGCAGCTTTCCATGCTACAGACCTAATGTTATCAACATCATATGAAGGAGAGCAGCCTTCCAGGATGCTTTGGATATCAGGAACATACTGCCGAAAGTTCAAACTATTAAGAGATGACTCTCCCTTCAAGAATATGACGGCTGTATCGAACGCTAACGCAGCCATTTCTGCCGTGGGAAATGTTCCAAGATGGATCTGATTTTTCCTTCCGTCAGGATTCCTTTTATTACAAACCCGGGCAAACCACTTGCTACCAGTAGGATACACACCTATGTATTTCCTTAATCCTCTTCCCCTAATTTTCGCATTATCATCTGAAACATTAATACCGGCTTCTGTCCGAAGGGCTTGTTGTTGGGCTTCTGTAGCAATAAACCTCCGACCACCAACATCAGCCACCGGGTTTCCTCGTTCTTCAATGTTTGTGGGTTCAGTAGAAGAACCTCCACAATTATCACTAGGCGGCACATCTCCAGCAGGAAAGTCCCAATGGTTCCGCAGGGAATCTCCAGCAGCAGAGTTCCAATAAGTGTGCGTCATATCTCCAGCAGAAAAGTTCCAATCCCTGTGCCGGCTATCTCCACCAGCAAAGTTCGAATAGCTGTGCTAGTTATTCGAGGAATCTACAGCGTATAACCTATGAAATTGAAGAGAATCACATAAAAACAGACATTTCAATCAGCTATCTCGTTTCCCTGTGAAACAGAATGGTTGAGAAGAAGGAATCGAAGAGAACGAATGTATGATCAGAGGTTCTCTCACATGTGAGTATATATAAAAATATTAGCGACCTGATTCCCCTTTAGCCGTTTCACATCATGTTATATTTGGGATTTTCGGTCAAAGATCCATATAAAACGGAGGGCTTTGACAACAAGGATTTAGGTACCGGTATGGAGGGTTACACTCTCGATTGTAGAACTATGGAGGGTTAAATTTTGTTTAAGTACTGTCCACGAATGTTAAATTTCATCAAGGAGGGCATTGAGAATATAATTTTTTTAGTACCGATCCGGAGGATTAAACTTTCCATATTAAATGTGGAGTTTATTAGGTTAGTCTATAAGATGTTTTTAGTACACTTGGTTAAGGGGTGGGTTTCATTTGTTAGGCAATTCTAGTTCAATACTCTTAAGGTGTGTTTAGTTTGGCAGAAATACCCCTAAGTTGTGAAAGCTTTTGGTTTATTAGCTAATGGTTGAACTTATTTCTCGCAAGTTATAGGTATTTTTAAAATAAAATAAAAATTTAGAATAGTTAATAAACATTTAATAATAATATAGAATAAATTAAAACTATTATTATGTCCATGTTAAGGGTGGGTGTGGCCATGCTAGGTGTGATTCTCGAGTGATTTTAACGGATTAGACCCTCTATCTTGTGGTTTCTTAGCCAATGGATAAAATCCTTTCGGGCAAATGACATGTATTTCTAACCAAAACATTAAAGAAGAATTAATATTTATTTATTAATAATATAAAATAAATTAAAATTATTATTAATGTCCATAAATGTGGATTTTAAAAAACATACCTTGTGGCCCACGCTGGGTCTGATTGTGTTTTTTATCCAATAAATGAAATTCTTTTTCCCAAGTGAATATAGAATAAATTAAAATTGATATTAATGTCCATAAATGTAGATTTTAAAAAACATAGGTTTAAGCTTAATATTTTCATTGTTAGTTGAGACATCATGAATAACTATAATTATTACTTGCCTAGATCCATGTTAAGGGTCTTCCCCAGTGATTCTGAGGTTGTGGTTTCTTAAAGAGTGATTGAAATAACAAACAAAAATAAAGAAGAATTAATAAATATTTATTAATACCATAGAGTAAATTAAAATTATTATGAATGTCCATGTTTTGGTTTCTTAGCTAATGGTTAAAATTATTTCTAACAAAAAAACATTAAAAAAGAATGAATAAACATTTATTCCTAATATATAATAAATCAAAATTATTATTAATATCTATAAATGTTAATTTTAAAAAACATACTTTTAAGGTGTTTTAATAACTTTTTCTTGGTTAGTAAAGAGATCATGAATAATTATAATTATTACTATTCAAGGTCCATGTTAAGGGTGAGTGTAGTGAAGGCCTTACACAATGGTTCAAATGTTTCCCTGCAAGTTGTTGGCATTTCTAACAAATAAGAGTGATTTTGAGAGCTTTAATGCCTCTAGCTTGTGGTATTCTTAGCCAATAGTTGAAATGATTTCCCACAACTAACAAATATTTCTAACCAAAAAAAATTAAAAAACATTAAAAATGAATTAATAAACCATTATTAATAATAAATAATAGATTAAAATTATTATTGGTGTCAATAAATGTGGATTTTAAAAAACATACCCTTAAGATTGTTAGTGAAGAGATCATGAGAAATTATAATTATTATTAGTCTAGATCCATTTTAAGGATGGGTGGGTGTGGCCTAGACTTAGTGGGATCTTGGGTTGTGGTTTCTTAAACAATGGTTGAAATGTTTCCCCTCTAGTGACATACATTTTTACGAATAAAAAAAAAATAAAAAAAAATTGATAAACCTTTATTAGTATTATAGAATAAATTAGCTTAGATCCATGTTAGCGGTCTGCCTAAGTGATTTTGAGGTTGTGGTTTCTTAATTAGTGGTTGAAATAACAAACAAAAAAGAAAAAATAAAGAAGAATTAATAAACATTTATTAAAATTATAATGAATGTCCATGTTTTGGTTTCTTAGCTAATGGTTGAAATTTTTTCTAACAAAAAAAACATTAAAGAAGAGTTAATAAACCTTTATAACTAATATAGAATAAATCAAAATTATTCTTAATATCTATAAATGCTAATTTTAAAAACATACTTTTAAAGTATTTTAATAATTTTTTGTTGGTTAGCGAAGAGATCATGGATAATTATAATTATTACTATTCTAGGTCCATGTTAAGGGTGAGTGCAGTCAAGGCCTTACACAATGGTTCAAATGTTTGGTTGCAAGGAGTGATTTTGAGATCTTTGATGCCTCTAGCTTGTGGTTTCATAGTCAATACTTGAAATGCTTTCACACAACTTACAAGTATTTCTAACAAAAAAGAAATTAATAAACATTAAAAAGAAATTAATAAAATTTTAGTCATAATATAAAAAAGACTAAAATTATTATTGTTGTTAGTAAATGTGGATTTTAAAAAACATCCCCTTAACATTGTTAGTGGAGAGATCATGAATAATTATAATTATTACTAGCCAAGATCCATTTTAAGGGTGGCTGGGTGTGTAGGGGTGGTGGGATCGTGGGTTGTGGTTTCTTAAACAATGGTTGAAATGTTTCCACTCTAGTGATATACATTTCTACCAAACAAAAAAATAAAAATAAAAAATAATTAATAAGCTTTTATTGATAATATAGAATAAATTAAAATTATTATTAATGTCCATAAATGTGGATTTTAAAAAACATAAATTGAAGTTGTTTTAATAATCTAATCATAGTTTGAGATAGTGAATAATTATAATTATTACTAGCCTAGATCTATTTTAAACCCTGATCTCTCAAACTTCCTCATTTCTTTAAGCCAGAAAGGTGTAATGTTCAAGTGAGGTTTCCTATCAAAATTGCTGATCTCTCAAACACCTAAAGAGTTATAATTTCTTAACTTGTAATTTTTTTATTATTTTATTTTTTGTTTATTTATATTATTGTGGATTTATTTTATTTTATGTGAGATGGTGGGTTTCATAGTTATAATTTTCAAAATTATTATTATTTTTAATTAGGTGGACCTTATTATTAATTTCATAATTATTATTTTTAATTGAATCATCTAAGACTTCATCACATTTTAATCTTTTTAAAAATATGTATTTTTTATTTGTTATTCTTAACCAAAGATATATTAAAAAAATATGAAACAAAAATAAATAATAAAAGAACAAATTTTGATAGACAATAATACCAGACACAAGGCTCAATAGAATATCTAATGAGTACTAGTAGAGAATAATTCAATTTTTTAGTGAAGATCTTTACATTAAAAAATAGTGCTACTTAATAAACCCAATAAAAGACTCCTAGGAACAATAGATAATTGAATTGAATCAAAATTATCATGTTGGAAGGGATCCCTTTGCTTGATATTCTTTCAACATTGCCCTTCTAACTAGGATGTTTAGGTTTGGAAAATTGAAGGTTGCAGAAGGAGTAGATTCCATGTCAGAGTGGGTTGATGGAGAAGAAGTCTGCATTTTTCGAGGACAATCGACCTCGCAATTCTCAATATGGATTTAGAGTGCCCCACATTCATCTGGATTCTATTAATAAGCTTCACGTGCTGAATTAAAATGTTCATAGGGGTTTTCATCTTATCTTATAAGTTACAATCTGGATTTGAAGGAGGTTGAATGAAGTCTAAAGCAACTCAATTTTTTTCACATGACGATAGTGAGATTCCATGGTATGTTTAATGTCTCAGTGGTCCATGGGAATAGATCGAATGGAATGTCGTGGAGCCAATATGGATGGCCCCACAAAACAAAGGAAAAAAAATGAGAACAAGAGGGGGATAGAAGAGGCATAAACAAACAAACCACACTATAAAACCATCAAACTGTAATGCACCCACACTCCTTCCTCTTCATAGCTATCTTTTTCATTCACTTATGAGCCTACACAAAACAATTATGACTCCATTGGATGACCTAATCCATCGTAGGTTGATTAGTCCATTATCAAGCTCAGGAAATCACGAGAGTGTGTTCAAATGATGGGTGAAGCATGTCGATATTATGAGAGGTGATGAGAAGGACATCTACATTATGTTATGTGAATCTAGGCCTTCAAGATGGGATTTATGGGATTGTCTAGAATGACCGATGGCCATTTTGTTTAGCAGTGAAAAAGATAGACTCAACAAGATTAATGACAAATAAAACACCAAGAACAACCATAACACAATGAACACATTGTGTATGTGGAAAAATCTTTTTAAGGAAAACAAGTACGGGGAAATGATAATTGGTATTCTTATTATTCAAGGGAGAAATAAAACATCCAAATACATTATTACAACCATCATCTCACTTTGTTCCCACACCTCTCTAGGTATGTTGGATATATAGGATTTGATAGATAGTTAGACGAATTAATTACAGCATGATCCACCAATTACACTAATTGTTCATTATAGTGTGAATGCATGCACATTATATTTTTAGCTAATGTTGTGTGAATGCATCCGCATGGAAAATTAGTTGGCAGTTTCAACATTCTCCACCTTAACAATAAATTACCTAATATATCATACCCAAATTAATTCATCACCTTTTCTTTAAGCCAAGACAAGCCAAACACCATTCTATCTTCCCTAACAAAATTGGTTTCTTGAACATGTCTACAAAATTAACTTTTGTATGGACCTTTTCAAGAGTCACTCCCCCTTCATCAAGAGCCTATATTAGAAAATGGTACCTAATAGAAATGTCCTTCATCTTACTATGATAAGCTATATTTTTATCCAACTGAAAAACAATTTGACTATCGTATAATACTTTCACCTTGTCTTGCATCCTTCCAAACTCACCTAGAAAACCTTTTAACCAAATTTCCTCCTTACATGCCTGAGAGGAAGCCATATATTCTGCCTCAGTAGTGGATAAAAAAACTATGTTTTGAATCTTTGACATCCAACTAACAGGTCCTCCTACAAGAGTAAAAAAATATACTAAAGTGGATCTCCTTTTATGAAAGTCACCTGCAAAATATCCATCGACATAACCACATATTGAATCAGTGAAACCATCACAGGTGATAGAATAGTTACTTGTGCCCCTAAGATATCAAAGCACCCATTTCACTTGTTCCCAATACTCTTCACCTGGATTTTCCATCTATCTCCTGACAATGCCAACTGCATGTGCAATATTTAGTCTAGTATTCACCATCTCATACATCAAACTTCCCACTGCAATAGAATATGGTACACGAGACATATTGATCTGAACCTGGTAGCGATAAGTTTCCAATAATTGGTTGTTCAGTCACTCCTTCAAAAGGGTCAGTAATAGATCTTTTTACTTGGGTGATTTGCAATAAAAGGTAAAGTTGAAGTCTTATTTGCTTGAATTCAAAGTGAATGAAAACCTCTTTAGTCTTCCTTATGTGAAATATGTCATGTTCGCTTTTAATATCCTATGTGTGGAAATTCATAGAAAAACAACATAATAACATAATACACATAATGGATAAGACACTTCACTTGATAATGAATTTCACCCTTGTAGTGGGTTACCTGTCTAGGCCATGCTCCAAAGCTTGACCGCTTTATTCTTCTCGATGTAATGATGTATGTCCTTTACAAGTTGTAAGGCCAAAGTCCCTCTTTGGTGATGGCAACAATAGATCAAAATGCGATCAGGAATGTATGAGGCTTCACAAGTTCTCATACTCATGAGGCATCCATGATGCTGACATGGACATCATTCCCACATACTTAATACATAAAAATATGAAGAATAGAATATGAACCCCATCAACATGGAGCTATCAAAACCCTTAGATATGTTTCTCAGATCCAAAAAATAAATATGCAGCCCATACAAAAGATCTCAGAACCCAGGAGAATCAGAACTGCTTCGTTGGCCACTTATCATGCAAGCGCCACAATTTCTCTGTCACATATAACTGATTGATCTGATGTGAAAGGAATATAAGAAACAAATAGATAGAATGAATAAGTTGATCTTGTTGATCTTGTTGCAGCCTCTCTCTACTGCTTAAGACCTATAACATATATGCTATGCTGCAACATTTAATGACAAAACAACATAATGAAAAGCATGCTTAGATTGGCTTTTCCAACACTTAGCTTGTTGATATGAAGCTTTTTTGCAAAAACAAACATCGTCATTGAATTCGCATCGTTTAATTACCCAAAAATTAGTATCAAATCATCTCCATCTGAACCGAACACTTTCAGGCCCAAGAGACACCTTTGCCTCAGTTACCATGCCACTACATTTGCAATAAATGACTCATTTTGGAATTAATCTGCTGAAGTTTTCTGAGATTAGAAAACTAACATCACCACTGCATTCATGGTGTCATTTTAACTAAAAATGACTATCTTGATGTCTCGATCCGAGTTGGGCACTTTTTGGACCCAAGAGGCAACCTTGCCTCGATTTGTGTGCCAAAATCCGTACAGTCCGTACAGATATTGTACCAGGCCATACATTATGTACCAAGTCATACGGGTCATACAGGCGTGCTCCACTCTCATGCTCTGTGCACTGGTGTGGCTCCAAATGCACACGATGTCCCGAACTTGGACCGAAACCCCGTTTTATACAAATTTCGAGTGGTTATGCAATAACTCAGTTCATTGGCTTGTTGGTTGGTGGAGCTAAATTTAGACGCTGGCTATTCAGTAGGTTACAGGGTTGAATCCCACAGACTCCTAATTTTAACATATCGTTGGCGTGCTCTGCTAATTCTGGCGGTGGCTTTGGTGGTGGTTTAAACGACGTAATGTTATTTTTGGCAGGGGATTTCGCATATATTGCAACAATCTTGTATGCAACTATATGAAACTATGCATCATGCAACTTATGCAACTTAAGAATCTTTATGGAACTTATGCAACTTTACGCAACTTTATGCAACATGCAACTTATGAAACTATGCAACTATATGCAACTATATGCAAATTATGCAACTATGTAACTATATGCGACTTATGCAACTATATACAACTAGATGACAGATAAGTATGGCAATTTCAACTTTATGCAACTAAATGCAACTATATTCAATTCTATTGGTACCAAAGATGTATATTGGCATGATAACTTATTTTCTTTTTTTAATGAGTGTAGGTATCACCATATAGGTATCTATCGGATCTATCTTCCTCGAGCGATGATCAAGATATACTAAGAGAGGTTGAAAGTGAGATGTGTTGTACTAGATCTATCGGTTCTAGATCAACTAGGTTGGAAAAGGTAAGGAAAATATTTCATATCCGCATGCAATTTTTTATTGGCAATGGAGGATCATGTAATTATGATGCTAAGAGCATAGGTGACATTGAGTTCCCCTTGAGGTATAAACATGTAGTGCAACGATGGGAACCTAAGGAGCTACCTGAAGTGAACATAGATTTCTTCATCGGCGGAAGGATGTATCACATTGTTCCTTCGTCCTTACATGGATTGGGGCTATTTTTCGTGGATGGCATAAAGGTCGGCTATGGCACTATAAATGAATTGATGGAGTTTGTCATACCATTATAAAAATAGAATCATTGGTTGATGCTGGTTCGATATACGCAAGGTATGCGGAGATACGAAGTTGCCGCAAATTATATACAACTACTAGATAACAATCAAAATAAAGGGGAAATTATGTATATTGATGGAAGACCAAAAGATACAGGAAACATTGTGGGCTTTATAAATAGTACATGACCAGTGGCAACAACTAAGAAACAAAATTCCATATCTGAGGGATAGGAAGGAAATCATATATTTGTATGTGCAACAAAAACAATAGTTGTAGGTGAAGAGTTGTTGATCGATTGCAATTTAAATTCAATAGATGGAGGGGGTGCGATTATGTGGGTAAATATCTTACATACCATTAAACTCTACCTTTAATCAATCATTGTTACAATTTATCGCTACAATATTTTAAAATTTTACTGCATAATTCTTTTACAATTACTTTCATAACTCTTGTTGATTAATTTATTGTGTCAACAACTGTCTAGGGTGACAGTTGAAAGGCACCCACTTTTCCTCAGTAGGTAAATGTTAAATATAGTAAATATTTACGACTAACACAACTAAATTTCAGAAATTTTATTGTTTTTGTTTCTGATATTACTGCAATATTTCATTTTCTTAATGTTACAGGTGAATTTCATAACTTTTATTGATTGATTAATTGTGTCAACATCTGTCCAGGGTGGCCATGGCAGGAAATCACCTGCTACATCTATCCAGGGTGACCATGGAAAGGCACCCACTGTGCCTTAATAGGTAAATGTTAAATACAGTAACAACTTATGACTACAACAACTAAATTTCTAAAATTTCATTTTTTTTTCTTATATTACTCCAATGTTTCATTTTTTAAATGTTACAAGTGAATTTCATAATTTTTGTTGATTGATTTATTGTGTCAACTTCTATCCAGGGTGACCATGTCCGAAAATCACCCGCTACAACTATCCAGGGTGAGCGTGGAAAGGCACCCGCAGTGCCTCACTAGGTAAATGTTAAATACAATAACAACTTATGACTACAACAACTAAATTTCTGAAATTTTGATATTGTTTTCTAATATTACTCCAATATTTCATTTTTTAATTTTACATGTGAATTTCATAACTTTTGTTGATTGATTTATTGTGTCAACATCTATCCAAAGTGATCGTGTCCGAAAATCACCTACTGCGTTTGTCCAGGTTGACTGTGGAAAGGCACCTGCAGTGAATCACCGGGTAAATGTTAAATATAGTAACAACTTATGACTAAAACAACTAAATTTCTCAATTGTTAAAGTTCATCTCATTAATTTTATTCATCAATGTATTATGGCATGGTCAACGTGGGAAGGCTCCCACAGAGGATATTGATGAGGATAGAATATTTTATTCGATTGACCTAATGACAAATGTAACGAAGGCCTTGAAGAAGGATAACACAAAATATATAGGTTTTCTTAGCAAAAGACCCCTGACACGGGAGGACAGTGAAATAATTGTAGAGCTACAAAATATAATGACTAATTTTGGGGTAAGTGGCGTCTTCATATATTTTTATGAGCTATGACAATTTCATTTCTGATAAAGTAAATTTTTCTGTTTGTTGGAGTTTTTAAACCCCGTGCATGGGTAACCTGTAGATCATGCAACTTCTATAGGTAGCAGTGATGGTCCAATGCAAAAGAAAGGTTGACATATCAAAGTGCAAGTGACGTTTTTTGATCCTCTTGAGGTTTCCCTCGAATATATTGATGAGAGAAATGATTTTGACTGGCATGACACACCGGAGCATGATGAGCCAGAGCCTGGGAATCCACATGACTCCGGTGAGGAACATACTCTAGATGAACATGATACTATTCTGCATGGAGAAGGATGAATTCAAAGCATCGGATCTCTAGATGTAACCTTTCTGGTGGATGAAGCATGTGTTTTGATCAAGATTCATAAGATTGTGGGTAATTGTTAATGAACTGATTCATTTTTTTTATTAAATTGAAATGGACATCTGTTGAGATTATTATAAATTAATGGATAACGTGTTTCTGCAGAAAACAATGTTTTCTATACAAACTTAAATGACAAAGCATTGGAGTTGTTTGGCCCCACCATTCACACATGGTGGAATGGCCAATATAGAAAAAATAAAGATGATTTAATATATCACATGGTAAACTTGTTTGGTAACAATTTCAACAAGAAAGTGGTTACAAAGTTAGTCGACGAGAATTTAAAATATACCAGGTCCTAGTATAGGGAGAAATTGCAAATAGACCTTAAGCATGAGCACCCTCCCATGGTTCCTAAGAAAGAGTGGAAGGTGTTAATAGAGGACGCAAAGGAGAACTTGTTTAAAAAACAAGGACGACAACCACGAGTTGGTCAAGCAAGGTACAACACATATCATATTATCAGTGAAATATGAGCATTTATGTTTTTCTTTCCTATTTTAAGTAACAATTTCGATATCTAAGTTTTTCAAAAATTCCATATGTAGGCTACCAAACACCTCAAAAGCAACAAAGGCCGGAGTGGAAAAACACGACCAGCATAAACTAGGCCAGGGTGGCTACAAAAAACTAAAAGCTCAAATAGTAATATTTAAATGATTAAATGTGGGTAATATTTATTTAATAGTAGTGAACAACTATATGTTTTTTTTATTGGTATTTTTAATGGTGTTATGCATTGAAGTTAAATATTTTAGACACTGTTGCCACTAAGGAGGACCTAAAGCTTGGTTACAAGCATGGTTTTAAACGTGTGATTGAATACAGAAAAATCTTGGGACAAACTCCTATCTCCCTAGCCATGCAAGTAAATCAAATGAATAAGGAAATTGCAGTAGCATGCTTGTAAATTCTATTCATATTTTATTATATCACCCTTAACTATGTATTTATGTTTGTTTTCAAGCAATAGTGCTACCGCAGTAGTGAATCCAACAGTATTCAGCAAACACTGTGTCATACAAGGGTGCACATGTCCAGTGATAGTGTAGAGAAGAGTACCCATTCCAGTATGTATGATTCAGAATTAGAAATATTTACTGTGATTGTAGATATTTATTTCCTGACTTATACTTATATATTATCTTCTCAAAATTGAAGAGATTGTAGCTCAGGAGGGTGAAATATGAGAGCAACCAAGTGGACAGTAAATTAAAGCACCAACTTTCCCAGCTATAGAGACATGTAAAGAGCAATAGTGTAATGTTAATCAAAATAATGAATTAATTATTTCAATTATATTTCAACATATCGATATGATCATTTTTGTTGTTCCAGTTCACGACCCTGAATAGATGCCAACTAACCCTTGTAAGTGATGCACCAGAAGTATGATACATGAGCACACAAAAACAATAGAAGGATAGGGAACACAAAATGAAATGTCCTTGGATGATTATGATACCCCAATTTTCAATTTTATGAATGTAAAGAAACATAAATCAAATAAAAATTAGATGTATAAATTCATGACTTGTATTTGGATCTTTATCGATGTTTATGTGTTCATATGTTTTGATGACTATCCTAGTTATGCATGACTGTCTATATTTTTTCTAGATAAATAAAATCATTTGTTGGGTATGGGGAACTGAGAGTGATGTGGGGGGGGGGCATATGAGCTTCCACCTTCATCTGGTTGGCCCTGTTCAGTAGAGAATAACCTATTCTCGAAACAAAGAGAAGCTCATTAAGGTATGTGACAACTTAATTTTTTTTCTAGAGTATTTTACATAACTAAATGCATGCTTATTTTCTTATTAATTATTTACTCATATAAAAAATTTCTCTTTTATGATTCATGCAGGTCTTGATGATGGAAATGCATCTCCTGGACAACTCTTATCAATTTGTATGGGCTAATGGATCGGGCGAAAGGACAATGAAAAGGTAAGGGTTTTGACGTGTTTTTAAAAGTAGGATTTATACTAGTAAAAGTTCACAATCCTCATGAATATGTAGATATTGATATATATGACAAGTTCCATGTGGTGTTTTTATTGTCTAATTTATTTTTTATTGTCAAGTTATTTTTCAAATTTAATGTGTAGATATTGCATATATGCCAAGATCCATGTGGTGTTTTTATTGTCTAATTTATTTGTCCAATTTAATGTGTAGGTGGTTGTATAGTACATCAAGTGTACACTCTTTACCTAGCTCAAATTTCAACTATAAATCAAGAACCCTAAAGAGGTATTTTAAATATATTTTTTGTTTACTTGTAGTTTTTTTATAAAGAAGTATAACTATTTTAGAGAACCCCCATATACAAAGTCTTTATAGATATCCTCAGTGTGGAAAATAAATTAGAAAATATCCCTCACTTCATTCATTTCCTTAATCCTAACGTTATTTCTATCCCTAGTCCAAATCCTAGTTCCTATTAAACAATGCATGAAACTAATCCCAATAATCTAGACCCCTCCTCTCATCCCACATGTTAGTGCAAGTATTATAAGGCTCCAAAGGACACTACTACAAAATGCTTATTATTATAATAATAATTCACATCCAAATATGTGTACATAGATGAGAAATCTCTTGATGATCCTAGGGTACACCAATCTTTCAACACTTCTCCGCAACAAAAAATAGTCCCTATTCCAAACTCTATTGAAAAAGATCCCTCATTACTCATAATGATAAATGAAATTTATTCCCCTCTCTAAGTCTCCTTTTTACTCATAATTGTTAGATCAAAGACAAACTTGCCACTATAATCCTTGACTATTGTAACCAAAATAATCACATTTTCCATCACTCCTCACCCGTGTCCTTATCATTGGGGCTTTGTACAATAGGATAAAACTCATATTCTCATTAATAAAATTTGTAGAGTCATCCTTGTCATAGGTATTTTTCAAGAGAATGTTGAATGCTCTGTATCTCCCCTTGATTACTCTAATTTAATCTTGAACATATCATATGAACAACAATGAAATGCTTTATAAGATGTCCATTTAAATACCTATAAACTCTTTAAAGATAACAAAACCTATGAACTCATCTTTATTGCAATACTATTTCCATGTAATGATTTGACCAGGACATCCTCCGTAAATATATTTCTCTCTTAGTTGTAACTCACATCCAACCATTTCATATGGTTTCACTTTATCTCTTCCACACATTCCAAATGATACATTCTCGTCCTTCTACCCAATAAAAAACAATGAAATTCTTTATAATATGCTCATTGCAATACTTATCAAGTCTATAAAGATGACAAAAACTATGAACTCACCTCTTGCAATACCTCTTACTTATAATGTTAAGATCCAACAAAACATAATACATAAATACCTTTCTCTCTCACTTTTACATCACATCAATTCATCTCATCTCATATGGATGCACTATTCCTCTTCCAAATTCTCTAAATAATACATTCTCATCCTTCCACCTGGGTGGACTCTCACTTTGCTATTCTCATTATAAATCCCAAACCTCCCCAATGATTTTTAACTCAATTGTTTTTTTCTACCACACAATAATTAACAAAATACATATATGATCTATTATACCTAGTTCCATAACTTCTTTCCCTTGTCTTCTCTTTGGCAACAACAATGAGGTAGCTCCTTGTTCTTATATGTTTTCTCTTTTCCTTATCTTTCTATTATTTTTCAAAATCAACATTTTCTAACATTAAAAAGGTCCCATGTATTAACACACTTTTATCAAGTTGAATGAAGCCCTGTTCCTATTGGGAGTTTTTTGGGGCTAGTTTAGACTTCCCATTATAAACTCTAGCCAGTTCTTACCTGGTAGCACCCAATATTACCTAGTATTCCATGCTCTCCTACATACTCTTCCTCTTTTCCTAGTCCCTCAAATGCTTGGGGAAAGTATTGCCTCTCCTCCTTATCTCTTCCTCCTTACACCCCTTTTTCTCCATTTTTATTTGGCCATAATATCGATGGGTCCCTTATAGGTCATTATCACAAGAAATACCCTAGTTGAGATAACCTCTACCTAGTTAGGATCAACTATCACTTCTTTGGTTAGTTTTCCAAGATGCCCCCCTTAATGGTCACATTCAATAGCTTGCAACTATGGATCCCCTCCCAATGGTGACATCATATCTTCCTTTGATCCTCTCTCCTCCACTGGTACCATCGGTATTTTTCACCTCTATGATTGCATTCAACTTAGGTTGATGCATGCCACCTCCTATGCTTGCATAAAATACCCCATTGATGTATGCCACCTTTCATTCTTGCACTAAATCTAGGCTATCATGTGTTTTTTTGGTGCTTTTGATGACTCTATATTACTAGTTTATGATGCCTATTATTCTCACACTCTCCAAATTATCATATGTCACATGGGACTCGTGCTATGTCCTTGACTAGTGTATGGTGCCTTAATGACTACAAAAATCCTAGAACAATGAATATCATTTTTTATGCTCACCTTAACTCCAAGTTGCCATATGTTACATTTATTCTTTTGATAACGCTATATTACAATGTGTTTTCTCTCTCGCTCATGTTCACTCTTAGTCGTTCTATGTCAACTCACACCTTTTTCAAATGTCATGCAAGTGTCATCAACTTCTTTCTCTTTCCTTTGTTAGAACTACCCTAACACCACAACCTCCCATCTTTATATTTTCATCTATCCTCCATCCTTTCCATAAGAGATCATGTTGCTAATCCTACCTCACTTGTGGTAAGATGCCAACCTCTGTGATGTAGGTATCTATCTAAACATGTTCCTACACCATCCTACCTCACATATAAGTAAGTGAAAGTATCTCCTTGTCACTCTTAATCTTATCAATGATTTTATAGTTGAGATATTATCCTTTTTAGAATCTCTCATGGTTTCCTTACATGTTCTACTTATTGTTCTATTAATATAGTAATTAGAAATTGCTCATATCTAATCTCCTAATTTAGCCATTGCATCATTTACATCATAGTTATGATTATTTATTTTTATTTCATTATTTACATTTCATAGTTTAGTTTCTATCATTCTTATGAAGTGATTAAATTCGCGTGTTCCCCCATGTCAAAATTGTTTGTTTAGCATGCAATGCTTGTCTACCAATCTTTCTTTCTCATTTGTCTTCTACTTGCCTAACATTACACTATTTCACATGGCACACCTTGTAATTTTACCTTACACTAATTTTCAATGCATAGGGGTCTTCACATGTACGTCATGGGATATATAGGCCTAGTTTATGGAGGATTCCCTCACAACAACAATGTATCTCATGTATATTGCAAACACCCTCATATTACCCCTATATAATTTCTTGCATTGCTCATTCTTTGCATCTTGCTATTATTCGCATCTTATGGATAGAATTTCCTATAATGCGAGGTAAAATGTATAAAATCTCATATGTTCATAAATTATATAGCATTAATTCTTTGGTTACTAATGCTCTTAAATCCTCCCTAGCTCATTATAAATCCCTCTAGGATCACCATCAAGGCTTTGTCTAGTTTCTAGGGCAAACAATGTTTTAAGGGGTAGCTTCATAAAAAACTCAATCTTATTTGCTATTGTCCTTATATTGTTATAAAATATATCAATGAAAATGGTTTCCATTACTATTTCCCTTCCTTGCTAGACATCCATAGTATCATTTATGTCAATCATCTCAAGCTATATGAGCCATCTATTCCAGAAGAGGAAGTTCAAGGCTACCACTTAGCAGATAGTATCCATCATCTATTGATTTATGATGAGTTTACGCTTTTTCTTCACCTTCGTCCCTAGCTCATCAGTCCACGCCTCAGCAGTTGACCAGGAGCCAGATCGATGATCATCCCTTCAGTGTTAATAGACCTATATATCCTAATGCCCTACTTTTTTTCATATGGATGGTCAGATAAGGATGTGTTTCCGAGTCGTCTACCCTACTGATTGTTCCGAGTTGATGGATTTCCTTTCACCTTTTGCGAGTGAGTACTCTTCATTTTTAATGGACTGTACTCTGTGTTTTTAATGAGTTGTCCTCCGTGATTTTATGAAAGGACGTCTACGTTTTTTTAAATGGCCTCTACGAAGTCATAGATTTAAATGAAAAATTTATCAGCTAATTACTGCTAATTTACACACCCTATGATCACTGTGATTTATATTTACCATGGTTGGGTGGAATGTTGTGCACGAAAATGACATTATATATTTTCATTCTATTGTGTTATTCTATTGAACTTGAAAATGATTCTCTATTGTGGTGATCACTGTGTTTTCCCTCTTCTTTATGTTTTTTTTACTTCGACAATGATTTAACCCAGCAGAACTGATGCATTAGAACTCAATTATTGAATTTTTTTTAAAACCACGAATTTCTTGGCAATGGATTCCCTTCTGCAAGTTAATGTATTAATGGAAAACACCCTCTGTGGTTTAATTTATTCAATGGAAAATGCACCTCGTGTTTGATAGACATGACGACGATTGCATTATGTCTGTTTAATGCAATCTGATGGCGTGTTTACCCTGGGGAAATTAACCTTCATTATTCATTTTTAGATTGCATATCCACCTCTATTGTTCAACAATTTTCCTTTTATTATATAGCAATCGAGTATCCAGTCAATTTTCCTTTTACTGTATAGCGTTACTTTTAGATTATATAGGATTTTATGGTGTACAACAATTTTTCCATTTTCAAGACCGCGAATTTGCTTGTTACCTGACGATGTTACCCTCTTTAGGAATGAGTTTGCATTTAATTATTGCCCTGTGATTTTTGAACGTGTTTTCATCGTTGGATCTCTTTGCTCTGCGATTTATTTATTGATGTTTGTCCCTTGTTGATTATTTCTCTGCGTTTTTGTATTGAATGTGTTTCATTGTAGGGATATTTTTCTCTAGCGATTTTTCCATTTTAGGACAACGTTCGTTTCCTGTGTACCTGACAATTTTCCCTTGGGACTGCACTTTGTTACTGACTTACCTATGGCCTACGTTGAATGCATTATATTTATGTACTCCTGTATTTTCACTTAATGATGGTGTCTAATTCTCGACAATTTACATTTTAATGGAAAGTGGATGTACCAATTGATACTTGACTACATGTACTTTTAATAGAAACTTAATAATTGGCAGGTGTAAAGGGATGGCGTTTATTTTTTCACAACAAATTTATTTAGCATTTTTAATAAATAACTTCTTCCTTTAACAAACTTTGTTTAGTACAACCTTTAATTTGATTGGACAACCTTTAAATTGAATAGTTAGCATTTAATTTAATTTAGACTAGAATTGTCATTTAGTCTTAATATTGATTAAACCAGACTTGTCAATTAGATTGGAATTATATTTTATAGTTTTAGTATTGATTAAATTAGATTGACAAATTATCAACTAGTTGTAATTTAGACATGTTGATTTAGATATGTAATTAAGGTTAAGTTGATTGTAGTTGTGGTATAATTTGGTAAATTAGACTCGCTAAATTAGATTTGTATATCATGTTAAGTTATTTTTGTAAACCACTGACTATTTGTAATTTAGATTGGTTAAATTATATCTATAATTAACACTAAAATTAGATCGTAAGTATTGACTAATTTAGACTTGATAAAAGGTTTCGGTTGTTAATAAAGTCATGTATTGGATTTCTTTTTTACTTATTTTCATCCTCTTGCATCTTTTTGACCTGTTGTTTTGGGTATGGTTGTGGTCTTCTTATCAATATTCAGCTCCTGGCACGTCGGATTTACCTAGAGTCCTCGGTCCAGATATGATGTGTCGCACTAAGGTTATAGTCGTGATTATCACCTAGGGATGACATGATTCATGATGAGGGGATCATTGTGCACCCTTAGGAATGGAGGCGAAGGATAACTTGGCCAATGTTTGTGCCTTCTGTATGAGTGTTGTCGATCGTTGTGATTTTTTGTTAGCGCTTGGGTTGTAACGTCTTCATGTGTTTGGTTCACACACCTTGAGGTTCTAGTAATTGGTCATCAAGGCCATTTTTTCGAGAGGGGGGATGGTGTCCCTTATCTTGTAGGCATGGTCCTATTGCATCGGGAAAGTAGTCATTTCTCCCTATTGTTTTACGCACGTTTCACCCCGTTGTAGGAAAATCTCCCTACAGACATATAGATTTCCTCTTGAAATCTAGACTCTTAGCTCTAAGACAGAAGGCGCTTAACATGGACACTTACTTCCTTTTAGATATAATCAAGATGATGAACAAAATATAAAGAGGAAAGCATGTAACTTATGAATGACATTTGTCCCTACAAGGTCTATGATGTGCTTCGATCTTGAGCTCCTTGGTAGATCCTGCTTGGGTGTTGTGCAACAACTTCACCAAGCTCTCCTTTTCCAAAACCTTGCTTAAATAGTCCACACAGAGAATGCTGACACTCCAAATGACATCTTCCTCATGAGATCATAAGTTAGATGCTTCACGATTCTTTCCATCTCTCTTTCCTCCTTGGAAACCCCTCATTATATAATATTTGGAGACTTAACCACCATGGAGAGGATCTCTCATCAGATCCACTAAGAAAGGCATCTCTAAGATATTTAGGGAGAAAATATCTCTTAAGGATTTTGGGGAGGAAATATCCCTCAAGGATTTTAAGGAGGAAATATTTCAACCATCCATGAGATCCTCCACCTTCCCTAAAAAATAGGAAACCAAATGTGAGGTGGATTCTCACACTTAATTACTTTCTTTTTCATGAATATCAATAATAATTCATGTGCACTTGATTCTCACACTCAACCAATTCCTTTTCCATGAATATTAATAATAATTCATGTGTACTTGGTATTTTGGCCTTCATGTAATATATCCCTTCTCCACATTGACTAGGGATTATGACATAGGGTATTCCATGGTGTTAAGGTGTATGATACACTTATATGACACTTTACGACACTTGGGGCAAGGCACCTAGGTGTGCAAATTTCATGTGTAATAGAATGCCCCCTAAAGTGTGAGGTAAGAAGAGAGAATGATGGCTGAAACACTTTACAAATGTTTAAAGCAAGGGTGTGGACTCAGAGAACCTAGTAGAATCTAAAAACAAACATCGAACAAATATTATGACATGTTTCAAACCCAAGCCATGCATACCTATGCTTGAGTCATAAAGACTTTCAAGATATGGCTACCATAAAATACACTGCAGATCCATAATTATATTGATAAAAGGTATAGCCACAGAGGATACAGCATGGATCTATACTCCTATGACCTGAATTGATCGTATCAACGAAGAATACACATTGGATCTATGAGATGACAAGACATAGCCACGACCAATACAAAGTGGATCTATGTGACAATATATGTGTCATTGTTCAAGAGAAACTCCATCGCAACCTGAGAAAAGTACATATCAGAGTGATCACTCAACCCAGGGTCTTCTTACCGATCCCAATGTAGTACGAATCTAACCATGTGAATATATGTCATGATGTCGAACATGGAAGAAACCACTTGATTATTGGTCAATGATGTAAACCATTAACAAGCACGAGGGAAATCACCATTGATGTCAATGATTCCGAAGGTACTTAGTACATTCCAACGAATGTGAATAGATGAGCTGAAGTCGAACATTCATGGAATCATCCAATTAGGGGCCAATGATGTTAACCCACTTTCGACATGAGGAGGCCTGCCATTAAGACATCCAGGTCCCAAGGTACTAACTGGTTTCTAGGTCTGATCCCTGGATAATGCATTGAGGTCGATAGGGATAGACTTGTCGCAGGAGGGCCTTGACGTATCCCCCATCAACGACACGAAACTGACATAGTGATGTAATTGGTGGGTCAAAAGAACATGGACTGACATGGGTATTGAAACAAGATATTTGTGGTGGATGACTCTCGAGGCAGATACTTCCCTTGAACACTGAGGCACGACAGCAAAAACATGACATGGACCAAAACTTGATGATGCAGTGGATGCTATGACTTATGTCAGGTGACCCAAAGGAGTAAAATACACTCAAAGGATTCGCTCAGTGCAGGGGTTCGGCGGATTAAAATGCATGTAAAGACGAAGTGTCATGTTCAAGGGCGACCATAAGACTTACTTGGTAGTGTTTTGAAAAACTTCTTGGCTTGCTTCTTTCAATTTTTCCCCCATCCAGATAGATGAGTACCTCCTTTTTATTTAAATATCTCAAGGAGGGTAACACATGCTCCATATAACTTACCTTCGGTAAGTCCCTCTTCCTTTGTTTAACGAACTGGAAGAAGTAAGGGTTCGGTCCCATATGGGCCCTTCAGTGTGTTATCACTCCAAGAAACTCTTTGGGGTTGTAGGCCAAAGATGCTTGGTAACTCAAGAATATGGTAAATTTGGTATGCTGGATCAATGGGATAACTGAAGGGCTAATGAGAAGAACAACTTCTCATGCATTATAATGAGCCAGTGCTTTCAGAATCAATAATCAGATAAAGTAATTGGAATAGGGTATGAATACCACTAATTTAGATAACCAAGTACATTAACATGCAGGGTCATACAAGATAGTAAGAGATCCTTTAATTCAAATTCATGAGCTAAATAAGAAGATAACAGTTCTTAAAAGCTGAGTTAAACTGAATCAAAGTACATCGTAATGCAACACATGAACAAATCTGACAATGGTAGCAAAAGAAGACTGTGATTCATATCAAGATAAGAGTCTAAGTACATGAGCCAAAATGTATCTAGGATTGAACCCATTAGTGCTCCAAATGTATTTGGATTTATAGACTTACAAGATGAAATCTATATCCTCAAAAGATGCATCATATTTGCTAAAACTAGTCAAATCAAAATAGATACAACCAGTGTAGGATGAGATCCTATAAAAATGAATCTAGAATACTAAAAATGGAAAGACAAAACAAAATAGGAAAAGATCCTATCTAAGGAATCAAACTCTATATTGAGAGCCTTCATATCCTCCAAACTCTTTGAGAGATGTAGAGGACCTTCCAAGGCTGATTAATCTTGATAACAAATTCGAATTTGCTACCTTTGGCAAAAAAAACAATTTTTTGCTCATGAACTAGGTCACCATTTTCACTTTTCCACCTTCTTAAATATTAAATACATCAAGATAAAACCTTAAATCTGATGTATTTAATTATTATGCATCTTTAGAAACCAACCTCGAAATATTTGGTTGAGAAAAAGTCAAATCTGGGCAAAAATACGACCTCGCTGCCATGTAACAGGTTTCACTAGCTAATTTTCCCTGAATCTGCCCCTTTAGCTGGTGAAAAGGAAATCTTTCAACAACTAACTAGCGGATTTCAAAACCAATAAGCTGGTGAAAACCTAGATTTTTTTTAATTAAAACTGCCTTGGGAAAAATCAAATTTCAGGATTGTTTTGTTGTTGCATTCTGAGTAGCTCATTGAGGACGGAGGCAAGATCTTGGACAGGATTTGATGTGTTGGAATCTGAGTCGATTGTCAAAGGATCTTTGCATGGAGGCATTGTGAGGCTAGTTGAAGAGAAAAATTGCCCCTAGGTTGCAATGCTAAACATAGGACTTTGTTTTGAGAACAGAGGAATCAAAACCCTGAGGCAACGGAGCTTGAACTAGTCTAGAGGGAGAGATCTGTATTGTTTTAGATATGTGGGGCTCCTCTCTATGGCAATGGAGATGTGGGCACCCTTGGGGCTTATGATATATGTGGATCTTCTTGCATAAAATAGAAAACCTGGAATGGGCAAACTCTGGATTATGTCATTAAAACCCCCCCAAAAATAACTTGCCTCAATCTTCAAGAACAAAAGCTTTTCCATGGATCTTGAGGCTTTGATACCAATTGATCTTCCCAAAAAGGCGATCTATAGGATAAGGTGACTACGCAAGCCATAGCTCGACTTTTGACCAAAAACTCTCCTCAGGGGCACAAATCTGAACAGGGGTGCACCATTAGTTTGGGTGACCAAGCAAATCGGGATCCAGATCGGGGTGACTCGAGAGTGGCTAAGAGGTGTTGGTGATCTTAGAGTAACCTCCGGGGATTAGTGGGAGAAGCCCAGTGCAACCATGTAAGAGGGCGCACTCACTTCATTCCCACAAAGAAGAAAGTAGCAAGGACACATACCCTAGTTGGTACGCCCTCCCTTCTTCCTCAGAAAACTCGAAGGAAATGATTCTCCCTCAGAGAGTGGCTAGCTAATGAGATAATATTTCTCTTATAGGTGGAAGCATGGCAAACAAAGTCACCAAGAGCCAACCATGAAGGAAGGCACATTGGTTATTCTTCAGAAAACATAAAAATGAAATTGTCATGAATGTAAAATGCAAACTGAGAGAAGAAAAAACCAACACACATAGCTTCAGAAGGAAATGTAGTAATGCTTTATTTTAGTTCTGGTTCACCTTATATACCAAGGGAACCATTTATTTTACATATATTTAATTACTCATCAAAAGGTGAAGAATTGTTGCACCTAGATGATTGACTTGTGCGCCCTAGGTGGGCATTCCCCTAGGTGGCCTCCTTGGCCGAGAAGCCTAATACGAACTAATTCAATTGTTCAAAACCCAAAATATGACTATCAACATGCAATGAAATGTATTAATGATTTGATAGAAATAGTTTCACACATGGCCTCCTCCCTTAAACCTACTATTGTTTCATAGAATAAGGGTCAATTTATTATTTCATATGATTTAAAACAAGATTAATTTTTGTATAACCATTTTATTAATTACATCTTTTATTTTATTTTTTTCCTTTTTCTTCCATTTTTGTTTAATAGCGAACTTTTTTAAATGGCAATGCTTATCAATGTTTGAAAGAAAGGAAACATCTAATGGGTACAAAAATGATAAAATACTTAAGAATGAGGCCTTCTAAAACTGATGTGATAAAACTGTATGAACCAAAACATGAAAAGGTACTATCCTTAAAAAAGCATTGGTAGTTTAGACTAATTTAAAGAATAAAGTTTAGTAGATTCAACAATGTATTTTTTGAGGGTAATATGTAGCAAATGCATATTCTTATTTTGTAGAGAGAATACCTATTAAGATATGTCCTACATAAATGAACACAAATATTATGAGTACTATGACATTTACTATGAAATGAGATGTAAAAATAGTGACACAAGTTTATTTTACATTTTATTTCAATTAATTTATTTCATTTATAGGTTTATATCTATTGAAAACTTTCATATAAATTAGTTTTTAGTTAAAAATATGCAATGTGCTTGTGAGACAATGTGCTTGTGAGATTTAATGATAGAAGAATATGTTTTGTGGTGTTCACAAATTAAAGATCATGATTTAATATTATAACCTTGACCTTTGACATTCCACATAATCATGAATGGCATTTTGAAATCTTCTCTTAGCATTCATCAACCACTAGTTTAAATGGCTAATATAGCTACATACAAAAAAACAAAGTTGGCATTCATCAACCACTAGTTTAAATGGCTAATATAGCTACATACAAAAAAAAAAGTTGGCATTCATCAACCACTAGTTTAAATGGCTAATATACCTACATACCAAAAAAAAATAAAAAATTGATAATTTAAAACTTAAAAAATAATTTTAAAAATTCAAAGATCAAAATGATAAATCCATATAATAGAAAATAAATTAAAACAAATGTTATGAGCACAGCTAAATTTAAAAAAAATGATTAAACACAAACATAGAAGGACTTGAGGAACTTCAAATTATGAAAACAATAATAAAAAATTAAAACATATAATACATATATTCCTTCTCATAGTTAATATCAAAAAAAATATACAAATTACTTCATACACATTAATAATTTTAGGGAGAACTAAAGAAAATTGTATAATGGTTATGAGTATAGTGATATTTATTTAATATGGATATATAGACAATACAAAAATTAATACATTAAAAATTTTAGGAAGAACTTATAAATCACAGACAATACAGAAGATTATATAATGGCTATGAGCATAATAACATTTAATTAATATGGATATAAACAATATAAAAATTAATATAACTATTATGAGCGTAGTCACCATAATCACATTTAATAATGAATATAATCACCATAATCACACAAAAGTTAATACAATTATTATGAGCATAATCACAATACAAAAATTAATATAACTGTTATTAACATAGTCACCATAATCACATTTAATAATAAGCATAATCACCACATTTAATGTAGATATACCTTTACAACTCATGACACATAGATTTTGTCTTTCTTACAATCCACTAACAAGAATTTAAAAAATCACCAAGATAATATAATAATTTAGAGAGAAAATTAGTTAAAAATATACATAGTATAAACATAAAATTGAATTGAATTGAATTTGCAAATTTACAAACAATGAAATCCACAATCAATTCTACCACTGTTTATAAATGTGCGTCCACAATCAATTCTACCACTGTCTATAGATGGAGATAAACTGATTAAAAAAATACAAATACTATAAACATAAAATTGAATTGAATTGAATTTAAAAAGGATTTTACAAACTATGAAATCCACAATCAATTCTACCACTGTTTATAAATATACGGCTTCTACATCTATTCTACCACTGTTTATAAATGTACGAGGTATAACAAAAAAGACTTTGAAAAAATAATACAATTATAGAACTATAAACATAACAAGCAAAGAAAATACTAAATAAACATCATTCTCATGAATATTGTTACAGCAAGAAATGACAACAATTTAAAAAAACAAACAAAATTGTGTTTTTTTAATTTAAATCCTCTAAATTTTTTTATATATAGTTTTGTGTAATTATAAATAAAATTAGCTAATATGAAAAAACATTGTTAATATTAACAAAACATTAACACACATTTAATATGAAAACAAAATACAAAAACTCTAAAAACATTCAACTTAGAGTTTCTATAATTAAAAAAATAAATTATAAATTGATATAAAAAATGTTAACTTCAAAACATGAAAAAATATCTAAAACTAAATTAAAAAAAGACATTGTATTATAATTATTTACCTATATTCTAAAAGAACTATTAATATATATCTTAAACGGCTGTACAATTTATGACGCGCCTCTTTTTTTTGTTCTCAGGTCTAAAACAAAACTATATTTATATATGAGACCGTAAACAATCAAAGACAACGAATTTAGAATATATATTCTTTCTATTAGTTAAAACAAATAATTATATATATTTTATTATTTAAAACAAATAATTATATATAAGTTGGTTTCTATACATTACCTTCCAAAGTCAAATGATATATTAATACAGTAACCCTAACCCTACAATAATGAATGATATAGTAACCATACAATCAAATCATACAGTAACCCTAACCCTACAATAATGACAGTAATATAAAAATGTTTGCTGCTCTGAATTGCCCATATGGAAAACCGATTTAGCCAGTGCAACAAAATGGAAGTAATAGCAAAACTAAACTGTGCATGAAATGCAAAATTAAGCTGATTGTACAAGAGTGTATGTCTAGGAGATACAAAGCCATACCCCTGAAATACTCATAGTGTCTTATATCTAACAAACTCAAAAAACCAGTATCTGAGCCCATAGTTATCAAAACTGACAAAACCAGAACCTTAGCCCATAAGAAGAATTAAGATTCAGGTGGATGCCCATTCTTCACCTTTGTCTTGCGCGTGGTTGCGCGTGGTTAACTGACAAAAYCAGAACCTCAGCCCATAAGAAGAATTAAGATTCAGGTGGATGCCCATTCTTCACTTTTGTCTTGCGCGTGGTTGCGCGTGGTTGCCTTCGGAGCCCTGGTCGCAAGTGTTGCCGCATTCTTTGCCCGATCTGGAACAGGATCTGGAGTGTGAAGGGAGCCAAGCAGAGTGGTGAGGAGGATCTGCAGCCTTTCCCTTCGGTGATCCATTATCTCCATGATGAATCGCGAGTCGTCCCGGCCTGACGTCAAAGACTAAGTATTGCATGATTTCCCATGAGGCAAGGAGACACGAGCATTATCCACAGTCCGAGCAAGAGTGCGCCTGGGTCATTGGAGGGGACTCCACCATGGGAGGGGGAGGGATACACTGACGAGATGAGAAAATGGAAGAGGAGACCGAAGATCTGGGAAGCGTACGATTGGCTGCAGGAATTTTGTTAGCCATGCGACCGTATGTTTCGTACCGGATTACATACCGGATTGGGCCTCTCTTCGGGCACCCTGGAAGCAGAGGCATTACCATGAGAGATAAGGAGAAGGAATGCGAATTAGACCATGAGAGTTGAGGGAAGAGACCCAACCAGAGCTCAAGGCGGGAGGTTGCATTATGATCCAGAAGTTGGCCTCGCACAAGCACCAAGGTGATAGATCGGGAGAATCATCCGTCGCACTCACGAGCAGCAGGGCAGCGTACGCCCAGAGGTGAATGCGAGAGGGAGGCATAAGAACAGTCATAAATAGGGGAAGGGTGACTCGGCTGGGCAGTTCACGTGACCTCTACAGGTTGGAGACGCGCCACCCGTCCCTCTTGAATGATATAATTTATATCTCAGTAAAACTACAGTAATAATTTATGTTTCAATAAAAATGTAGTGTTTAGATTAATTCAGAAGAAATATAAACATTAATAAATATCATACAACACTTGATTTATTTGAATATAATTTATATTTCAGTAAAACTACAGTAATAATTTATGTTTCAGTAAAACTGTAGTAATAATTTATGTTTCAGTAAAACTGTAAACTGTAGTGTTTAGATTAATTCAGAAGAATTATAAACATTAATAAATATCAAACAACATTTGATTTATTTGAATAAAATAGCTTTGAAGATTTCGCAATCCAAATATTTAGTAAATTTAATCATCATGTGGTTTGATAAATATATCCTAAAATATTTCACAACTTAAACCTTAATTAAAGATTTATGTTGTTTAGTGAGTGGTTTGATTATTAACTGTTTGATAATTAATTTTGAAATTGGTAAAGTTATGGTTATTGAAAAATATGTAACTATGTTGTGGAGAAAATGTAAATATCTTATTGTAATTATAATTAATTCACCCAACATAAATTGGATTCCTAATCTTCATAAAGCATGTTTCAATGTCACAAATGCAGAATCTTCCTAAAATATTATTTTAAGAACTAATATTTGGGATTTTCTGTCAAAGATCCATATAAAACGGAGAGCTTTGACAACAAGGATTTAGGTACCGGTATGGAGGGTTACACTCTCGATTGTAGAACTATGGAGGGTTAAATTTTGTTTAAGTACTGTCCAGGAATGTTAAATTTCATCAAGGAGGGCATTGAGAATACAATTTTTTTAGAGGATTAAACTTTCCATATTAAATGTGGAGTTTATTAGGTGAGTCTATAAGATGTTCTTAGTACACTTGGTCAAGGGGTGGGTTTCATTTGTTAGGCAATTCTAGTTCAATACTCTTAAGGTGTGTTTAGTTTGGCAGAAATACCTCTAAGTTGTGAAAGCTTGTGGTTTATTAGCTAATGGTTGAACTTCTTTCCCGCAAGTTATAGGTATTTTTAAAATAAAATAAAATTTTAGAATAGTTAATAAACATTTAATAATAATATAGAATAAATTAAAATTATTATTATGTCCATTTTAAGGGTGGCTATGGCCATGCTAGGTGTGATTCTCGAGTGATTTTAACGGATTAAACCCTCTATCTTGTGGTTTCTTAGCCAATGGATAAAATTCTTTCCGGCAAATGACATGTATTTCTAACCAAAACATTAAAGAAGAATTAATATTTATTTATTAATAATATAAAATAAATTAAAATTATTATTAATGTCCATAAATGTGGATTTTAAAAAACATACCTTGTGGCCCACTCTGGGTCTGATTGTGTTTTTTATCCAATAAATGAAATTCTTTTCCCCAAGTGAATATAGAATAAATTAAAATTGATATTAATGTCCATAAATGTAGATTTTAAAAAACATAGGTTTAAGCTTAATATTTTTATTGTTAGTTGAGACATCATGAATAACTATAATTATTACTCGCCTAGATCCATGTTAAGGGTTTTCCAAGTGATTATGAGGTTGTGGTTTCCTAAAGAGTGATTGAAATAACAAACAAAAATAAAGAAGAATTAATAAATATTTATTCATACCATAGAGTAAATTAAAATTATTATGAATGTCCATGTTTTGGTTTCTTAGCTAATGGTTAAAATTATTTCTAACAAAAAAACATTACAAAAGAATTAATAAACATTTATTCCTAATATATAATAAATCAAAATTATTATTAATATCAATAAATGTTAATTTTAAAAAACATACTTTTTAAGGTGTTTTAATAACTTTTTCTTGGTTAATAAAGAGATCATGAATAATTATAATTATTACTATTCAAGGTCCATGTTAAGGGTGAGTGTAGTGAAGGCCTTACACAATGGTTCAAATGTTTCCCTGCAAGGTGTTGGCATTTCTAACAAATAAGAGTGATTTTGAGAGCTTTGATGCCTCTAGCTTGTGGTATTCTTAGCCAATAGTTGAAATGATTTCCCACAACTAACAAGTATTTCTAACCAAAAAAAATTAAAAAACATTAAAAATGAATTAATAAACCTTTATTAATAATAAATAATAGATTAAAATTATTATTGCTGTCAATAAATGTGGATTTTAAAAAACATCCCCTTAAGATTGTTAGTGAAGAGATCATGAAAAATTATAATTATTACTAGTCCAGATCCATTTTAAGGGTGGGTGGGTGTGGCCTAGGCTTAGTGGGATCTTGGGTTGTGGTTTCTTAAACAATGGTTGAAATGTTTCCCCTCTAGTGACAAACATTTTTACTAATAAAAAAAAAATTAAAAAAATTGATAAACCTTTATTAATATTATAGAATAAATTAGCTTAGATCCATGTTAGCGGTCTGCCTAAGTGATTTTGAGGTTGTGGTTTCTTAATGAGTGGCTGAAATAACAAACAAAAAAGAAAAATTAAAGAAGAATTAATAAACATTTGTTAATACGATAGAGTAAATTAAAATTATAATGAATGTCCATGTTTTGGTTTCTTAGCCAATGGTTGAAATTTTTTCTAACAAAAAAAACATTAAAGAAGAGTTAATAAACCTTTATTACTAATATAGAATAAATCAAAACTATTATTAATATCTCTAAATGCTAATTTTAAAAACATACTTTTAAAGTATTTTAATAATTTTTTCTTGGTTAGCGAAGAGATCATGAATAATTATAATTATTACTATTCTAGGTCCATGTTAAGGGTGAGTGTAGTCAAGGCCTTACACAATGGTTCAAATGTTTCGTTGCAAGGAGTGATTTTGAGACCTTTGATGCCTCTAGCTTGTGGTTTCATAGTCAATACTTGAAATGCTTTCACACAACTTACAAGTATTTCTAACAAAAAAAAAATTTAATAAACATTAGAAAGAAATTAATAAAATTTTATTCATAATATAAAAAAGATTAAAATTATTATTGTTGTTAGTAAATGTCGATTTTAAAAAACATCCCCTTAACATTGTTAGTGGAGAGATCATGAATAATTATAATTATTACTAGCCAAGATCCATTTTAAGGGTGGGTGGGTGTGTAGGCGTGGTGGAATCGTGGGTTGTGGTTTCTTAAACAATGGTTGAAATGTTTCCACTCAAGTGATATACATTTCTACCAAACAAAAAAATAAAAATAAAAAATAATTAATAAGCTTTTATTGATAATATAGAATAAATTAAAATTATTATTAATGTCCATAAATGTGGATTTTAAAAAATATAGATTGAAGTTGTTTTAATAATCTAATCATAGTTTGAGATAGTGAATAATTATAATTATTACTAGCGTGGATCTATTTTAAAACCTTACCTCTCAAACACCTAAAGAGCTATAATTTCTTAACTTGTAATTTTTTATTATTTTATTTTTTGTTTATTTATATTATTGTGGCTTTATTTTATTTTATGTGAGATGGTGGGTTTTATAGTTATAATTTTCAGAATTATTATTATTTTTAATTAGGTGGACTTTATTATTAATTTTATAATTATTATTTTTAATTGAATCATCGAAGACTTCATCACATTTTAATCTTTTTAAAAATATGTAATTTTTATTTGTTATTCTTAACCAAAGCTATATTAAAAAAATATGAAACAAAAATAAATAATAAAAGAACAAATTTTGATAGACAGTAATACGGGACAGAAGGCTCAATAGAATATCTAATGAGTACTAGTAGAGAATAATTCAATTTTCAATGAAGATCTTTACATTAAAAAATAGTGCTACTTAATAAACCCAATAAAAGACTCCTAGGAACAATAGATAATTGAATTGAATCAAAATTACCATGTTGGAAGGGATCCCTTTCCTTGATATTCTTTCAAAATTGCCCTTGTAACTAGGATGTTTAGGTTTGGAAAATTGAAGGTTGCAGAAGGACTAGATTCCATGTCAGAGTGGGTTGATGGAGAAGAAGTCTGCATTTTTCGAGGACAATCGGCCTCGCAATTCTCAATATGGATTTAGAGTGCCCCACATTCATCTGGATTCTATTAATAAACTTCACGTGCTGAATTAAAATGTTCATAGGGGTTTTCATCTTAGCTTATAAGTTACAATCTCGATTTGAAGGAGGTTGAACGAAGTCTAAAGCTCCCCAATTTTTTTCACATGACGATAGTGAGATTCCATGGTATGTTTAATGTCTTAGTGGTCCATCGGAATAGGTCAAATGGAATGTCATGGAGCCAGTCTGGATGGCCCCACAAAACAAAGGAAAAACAATGAGAACAAGAGGGGGATAGAAGAGGCACAAACAAACAAACCACACAATAAAACCATCAAATTGTAATGCACCCACACTCCTTCCTCTTCATAGCTATCTTTTTCATTCACTTATGAGCCTACAAAAAACAATTATGACTCCATTGGATGACCTAATCCATCATAGGTTGATTAATCCATTATCAAGCTCAGGAAATCACGAGAGGGTGTTCAAATGATGGGTGAAGCATGTCGATATTATGAGAGGTGATGAGAAGGACACCTACATTATGTTATGTGAATCTAGGCCTTCAAGATGGGATTTATGGGATTGTCTAGAATGATCGATGGCCATTTTGTTTGGCAGCGAAAAAGATAGACTCAACAAGATTAATGACAAGTAAAACACCAAGAACAACCATAGCACAATGAACACATTGTGTATGTGGAAAAATATTTTTAAGGAAAACAAGTACGGGGAAATGATAATTGGTATTCTTATTATTCAAGGGAGAAATAAAACATCCAAATACATTCTTACAACCATCATCTCACTTTGTTCCCACACCTCTCTAGCTATGTTGGATATATAGGATTTGATAGACAGTTAGACGAATTGATTACAACATGATCCACCAATTACACTAATTGTTCATTATAGTGTGAATGCATGCACATTCTATTTTTAGCTAATGTTGTGTGAATGCGTCCGCATGGAAAATTAGTTGGCAGTTTCAACATCCTCCACCTTAACAATAAATTACCTAATATATCATACCCAAATTAATTCATCACCTTTTCTTTAAGCCAAGACAAGCCAAACACCATTCTATCTTCCCTAACAGAATTGGTTTCTTGAACATGTCTACAGAATTAACTTTTGTATGGACCTTTTCAAGAGTCACCCCCCCTTCATCAAGAGCCTATATTAGAAAATGGTACTTAATAGAAATGTTCTTCATCTTACTATGATAAGCTGGATTTTTATCCAACTGAAAAACAATTTGACTATCGTATAATACTTTCACCTTGTCTTGCATCCTTCCAAACTCACCTAGAAAACCTTTTAACCAAATTTCCTCCTTACATTCTTGAGAAGAAGCCATATATTCTGCCTCAGTAGTGGATAAAAAAACTATGTTTTGAATCTTTGACATCCAACTAATAGGTCCTCCTACAAGAGTAAAAAAATATACTAAAGTGGATCTCCTTTTATGAAAGTCACCTGCAAAATATCCATCGACATAACCACATAGTGAATCAGTGAAACCATCACAGATGATAGAATAGTTACTTGTGACCCTAATATATCAAAGCACCCATTTCACTTGTTCCCAATACTCTTTACCTGGATTTCCCATCTATCTCCTAACAATACCAACTGCATGTTCAATATATAATCTAGTATTCACCATCTCATACATCAAACTTCCTACTGCAATATAATATGGTACACGAGACATATTGATATGAACCCAGTAGCGATAAGTTTCCAATAAATGGTTGTTCAGTCACTCCTTCAAAAGGGTCAGTAATAGATCTTTTTACATGGGCGATTTGCAATAAAAGGTAAAGTTGAAGTCTTATTTGCTTGAATTCAAAGTGAATGAAAAACTCTTTAGTCTTCCTTATGTGAAATATGTCATGTTCGCTTTTAATATCCTATGTGTGAAAATTCATAGAAAAAAAGCATAAGAACATACTACACATAATGGATAAGACACTTCACTTGATAATGAATTTCACCCTTGCAGTGGGCTACCTGTCTAGGCCATGCTGCAAAGCTTGACCGCTTTATTCTTATCGGTGTAATGATGTATGTCCTTTACAAGTTGTAAGGCCAAAGTCCCTCTTTGGTGATGGCAACAATAGATCAGAATGCGATAAGGAATGTATCAGGCTTCACAAGTTCTCATACTCATGAGGCATCCATGATGCTGACATGGACATCATTCCCACATACTCAATACATAAAAATATGAAGAATAAAATATGAACCCCATCAACATGGAGCCATCAAAACCCTTAGATATGTTGATCAAATCCAAAAAATAAATATGCATCCCATACAAAAGATCTCAGAACCCACGAGAATCAGAACTGCTTCGTTGGATACTTGTCGTGCAAGTGCCATAATTTCTCTGTCACATATAACTGATTGATCTGATGTGAAAGGAAGATAAGAAGCAAATAGATAGAATGAATAAGTTTATCTTGTTGATCTTGCAGCAACCTCTCTCTACTGCTTCAGACCTATAACACATATGCTATGCTGCAACATTTAATGACAAAACAACATAATGAAAAGCATGCTTACATTGGCTTCTCCAATAGTTAGCTTGTTGATATGAAGCTTTTTTGCAAAAAAAAACATCGTCATTGAATTCACATCGTTTAATTACCCAAAAATTAGTATCAAATCATCTCTATCTGAGTCGAACACTTTCAGGCCCAAGAGACACCTTTGCCTCGGTTACCGTGCCACTACATCTGCAATAAATGACTCATTTTGAAATTAATCTGCTGAAGTTTTCTCATATTAGAAAACTAACACCACCACTGCATTCATGGTGTCATTTTACCTAAAAATGAGTATCTCGATGTCTCGATCCGAGTTGGGCACTTTCTGGACCCAAGAGGCAACCTTGCCTCGATTTGTGTGCCAAAATCCATACAGTCTGTACAGATATTGTACCAAGACATACATTATGTAACAAGTCATATGGTTCATACAGGTGTGCTCCACTCTTGTGCTCCGTGCACTGGTGTGGCTCCAAATGCACACGATGTCCCGAACTTGGACCGAAACCCCGTTTTATACAAATTTCGAGCGGTTATGCAATAAATGAGTTCGTTGGCTTGTTGGTTGGTGGAGCTAAACTTAGATGATGGCTATTCAGTAGGTTACAGGGTCAAATCCCACAGACTCCTAATTTTAACAGATCGTTGGCGCGCTCCGCTAATTCTGGCAGTGGCTTTGGCGGTGGTTTAAACGACGTAATGTTATTTTTAGCGGGGGATTTGGCATATATTGCAACAATTTTGTATGGAAATATATGAAACTATGCAACATGCAACTTATGCAACTTAAGAAACTTTATGGAACTTATGCAACTTTACGAAACTTTATGCAACATGCAACTTATGAAACTATGCAACTATATGCAACTATATGCAAATTATGCAACTATGTAACTATATGCGACTTATCCAACTATATGAAACTATATGATAGATAAGTATGGCAATTTCAACTTTATGCAACTAAATGCAACTATATTAAATTCTGTTGGCACCAAAGACGTATATTGGCATGATAACTTATTTTCTTTTTTTAATGAGTGTAGGTATCACCATATAGGTATCTATCGGATCTATCTTCCTCGAGCGATGATCAAGATATACTAAGAGAGGTTGAATGTGATATGTGTTGTACTAGATCTATCGGTTCTCGATCAGCTAGGTTGGAAAAGGTAAGGAAAATATTTCATACCCGCATGCAATTTTTTATTGCCAATGGAGGGTCATGTAATTATGATGATGAGAGCATAGGTGACATTGAGTTTCCCTTGAGGTATAAACATGTAGTGCAACGATGGGAACCTAAGGAGCTACCTGAAGTGAACACAAATTTCTTCATCGGTGGAAGGATGTATCACATTGCTCCTTCGTCCTTACATGGATTGGGGCTATTTTTCATGGATGGCATAAAGGTTGGCTATGGCACTATAAATGAATTGATGGAGTTTGTCATACCATTATACAAATAGAATCATTGGTTGATGTTGGTTCGATATACGCAAAGTATGCGGAGATACGGAGTTGCCGTAAATTATATACAACTACTAGATAACAATCAAAATAAAGGGGAAATTATGTATATTGATGGAAGACCAAAAGCTACAGGAAACATTGCAGGCTTTATAAATAGTACATGACCAGTGGCATCAACTAAGAAACAAAATTCCATATCTGAGGGACAAGAAGGAAATCATATATTTGTATGTGCAACAAAAACAATAGTTCTAGGTGAAGAGTTGTTGATCGATTGCAATTTAAATCGAATAGATGGAGGGGGTGCGATTATGGGGGTAAATATCTTACATACCATTCAACTCTACCTTTAATCAATCATTGTTACAATTTATCGCTACAATATTTCAAATTTTTACTGCATAATTTTTTTACAATTACTTTCATAACTCTTGTTCATTAATTTATTGTGTTAACAACTGTCCAGGGTGACCGTGGAAAGGCATCCACTTTGCCTCAGTTACAGGTGAATTACTGCAATATTACTGCAATATTTCATTTTCTTAATGTTACAGGTGAATTTCATAACTTTTATTGATTGATTTATTGTGTCAATATCTGTCCAGGGTGACCGTGGTAGAAAATCACCTGCTACATATATCCAGGGTGACCGTGGAAAGGCACCCACTGTGCCTTCATAGGTAAATGTTAAATACAGTAACAACTTATGACTACAACAACTAAATTTCTAAAATTTCATTTTTTTTTCTTATATTACTCCAATATTTCATTTTTTAAATGTTACAAGTGAATTTCATAATTTTTGTTGATTGATTTATTGTGTCAACTTCTATCCAGGGTGAATGTGTCCGAAAATCACCCACTACATCTATCCAGGGTGAGCTTGGAAAGGCACTCGCAGTGCCTCACCAGGTAAATGTTAAATACAATAACAACTTATGACTACAACAACTAAATTTCTGAAATTTTGATATTGTTTTCTAATATTACTCCAATATTTCATTTTTTTAATTTTACAGGTGAATTTCATAACTTTTGTTGATTGATTTATTGTGTCAACATCTATCCAGGGTGATCGTGTCCGAAAATCACCTACTGCATTTGTCCAGGTTGACTTTGGAAAGGCACCCGCAGTGACTCACCAGGTAAATGTTAAATATAGTAACAACTTATGACTAAAACAACTAAATTTCTCAATTTTTAAAGTTCATCTCATTAATTTTATTCATCAATGTATTGTGGCAGGGTCAACGTGGGAAGGCTCCCACAGAGGATATTGATGAGGATAGAATATTTTATTCGATTGACCTAATGAAAACTATAACGAAGGCCTTGAAGAAGGATAACACAAAATATATAGGTTTTCTTAGCACAAAACCCTTGACAGAGGAGGACGGGGAAATAATTGTAGAGCTACAAAATACAATGACTAATTTTGGGGTAAGTGGCATCTTCATATATTTTTATGAGCTATGACAATTTCATATCTGATAAAGTAAATTTTTCTGTTTGTAGGAGTTTTTAAACCCCGTGCATGGGGAACCTGTAGATCATGCAAGTTCTATAGGTAGCAGTGATGGTCCAATGCAAAAGAAAGGTTGACATATCAAAGTGCAAGTGACGTTTTTTGAGCCTCTTGAGGTTTCCCTCGAATCCATTGATGAGAGAAATGATTTTGACCGACATGACACACCGGAGCATGATGAGCCGGAGCCTGGGAATCCACATGACTCCGGAGAGGAACATACTCGAGATGGACAGGATATTATTCTACATGGTGAAGGATGAATTCAAAGAATCAAATCACTATATGTAACCTTTCTGGTGGATGACGCATGTGTTTTGATCAAGATTCATAAGATTGCAGGTAATTGTTAATGAATTGATTCATTTTTTTTATTAAATTGAAATGGACATCTGTTGAGATTATTATAAATTAATGGATAACGCGTTTCTATAGGAAACAATGTTTTCTATAGAAACTTAAATGACAAATCATTGGAGCTATTTGGCCCCACCATTCACACATGGTGGAATGGCCAAGATAGCAAAATTAAAGATGATTTAATATATCACATGGTAAACTTGTTTGGTAACAATTTCAACAAGAAAGTGGTTACAAAGTTAGTCAATGAGAATTTAAAATATACCAGGTCCTAGTATAGGGAGAAATTGCAAATAGACCTTAAACATGAGCGCCCTCCCATGGTTCCTAAGAAAGAGTGGAAGGTGCTAATAGAGGACGCAAAGGACAACTTGTTTAAAAAACAAGGACGACAACCACGAGCTGGTCACGCAAGGTACAACACATATCATATTATCAGTGAAATACGAGCATTTATGTTTTTCTTTCGTGTTTTAAGTAACAATTCCGATATCTAAGTTTTTCAAAAATTCCATATGTAGGCTACTAAACACCTCCAAAGCCACAAAGGCCAGAGTGGAAAAACACGACCAGCATAAACTAGGCCAAGGTGGCTACGGAAAACTAAAAGCTTGAATAGTAATATTTAAATGATTAAATGTGGTTAATATTTATTTAAGAGTAGTGAACAAATATATGTTTTTTTATTGGTATTTTTAATGGTGTTATGCATTGAAGTTAAATATTTTAGACACTGTTGCCACTAAGGAGGACCTAAAGATTGGTTACAAGCATGGTTTTAAAAGTGTGATTGAATACAGAAAAAGATTGGGACAAACTTCTATCTCCCTAGCCATGCAAGTAAATCAAATGAATAAGGAAACTACAGTAGCATGCTTGTAAATTCTATTCATATTTTATTATATCACCCTTAACTAAGTATTTATGTTTGTTTTCAAGCAATAGCGCTACCGCAATAGTGAATCCAACAGTATTCAGCAAACACTGTGTCATACAAGGGTGCACATGTCGAGTGATAGTGTAGAGAAGAGTACCCATTCCGGTATGTATGATTCAGAATTAGAAATATTTACTGTGATTGTAGATATTTATTTCCTAACTTATACTTATATATTATCTTCTCAAAATTGAAGAGATTGTAGCTCGGGAGGGTGAAATATGAGAGCAACCAAGTGGACAGTAAATTATCGCACCAACTTTCCCAGCTATAGAGACATGTAAAGAGAAATAGTGTAATGTTAATCAAAATAATGAATTAATTATTTCAATTATATTTCAACATATCAATATGATCATTTTTGTTGTTCCAGTTCAGGACCCTGAATAGATGCCAGCTAACCCTTGTCAGTGATGCACCGGAAGTATGATACATGAGCACACAAAAACAATAGAAGGATAAATAAAATCATTTGTTGGGTATGGGGAACTGAGAGTGATGTGAGGGGGGGGGGGGGGGGGNGGCAGATGAGCTTCCACCTTCATGTGGTTGGCCCTGTTCAGTAGAGAATAACCTATTCTCAAAACAAAGAGAAGCTCATTAAGGTATGTGACAACTTAATTTTTTTCTAGAGTATTTTACATAACTAAATGCATGCTTATTTTCGTATTAATTATTTACTCATATAAAAAAAAATTGTTTTATGATTCATGCAGGTCTTGGTGATGGAAATGCATCTCGTGGACAACTCTTATCAGTTTGTATGGGCTAATGGATCAGGCGAAAGGACAATGAAAAGGTAAGGGTTTTGACGTGTTTTTAAAAGTAGGATTTATACTAGTAAAAGTTCACAATCCTCATGAATATGTAGATATATATATATATATATATATATATATATATGACAAGTTCCATGTGGTGTTTTTATTGTCTAATTTATTTGTTATTGTCAAGTTATTTTTCAAATTTAATGTGTAGATATTGCATATATGCCAAGATCCATGTGGTGTTTTTATTGTCTAATTTATTTGTCCAATTTAATGTGTAGGTGGTTGTACAGTACATCAAGTGTACACTCTTTACCTAGCTCAAATTTCAACTATAAATCAAGAGCCCTAAAGAGGTATTTTAAATAAAATTTTTGTTTACTTGTAGTTTTTTTATAAAGAAGTATAACTATTTTAGAGAACCCCCATATACAAAGTCTTTATAGATATCCTCGGTGTGGAAAATAAATTAGAAAAGATCCCTCACTTCATTCATTTCCTTAATCCTAACCTTATTTCTATCCCTAGTCCAAATCCTAGTTCCTATTAAACAATGCATGAAGCTAATCCCAATAACCTAGACCCCGTCTCTCATCCCACATGTTAGTTCAAGTATTATAATGCTCCAAAGGACACTACTACAAAATGATTATTATTATAATAATAATTCACATCCAAATCTGTGTACATAGATGAGAAATCTCTTGATGATCCTAGGGTACACAAATATTTCAACACTTCTCCCCAACAAAAAATAGTCCCTATTCCAAACTCTATTGAAAAAGATCCCTCATTACTCATAATGACAAATGAAATTTATTCCCCTCTCTAAGTCTCCTTTTTACTCATAATTGTTAGATGAAAGACCAACTTGCCACTATAATCCTTGACTATTGTAACCAAAATAATCGCATTTTCCATCACTCCTCACCCCTTTCCTTATCATTGGGGCTTTGTACAATAGGATAGAACTCATATTCTCATTAATAAAATTTGTAGAGTCATCCTTGTCATAGGTATTTTTCAAGAGAATGTTGAATGCTCTATATCTCCCCTTGATTACTCTAATTTACTCTTGAACATAGCATATGAACAACAATGAAATGCTTTATAAGATGTCCATTTAACTACCTATCAACTCTTTAAAGATAACAAAACCTATGAACTCATCTTTATTGCAATACCGTTTCCATGTAATGATTTGACCAGGACATCCTCCGTAAATATATTTCTCTCTTAGTTGTAACTCACATCCAACCATTTCATATGGTTTCACTTTCTCTCTTCCACACATTCCAAATGATACATTCTCGTCCTTCTACCCAATCAAAAACAATGAAAATCTTTATAATATGCTCATTGCAATACTTATCAACTCTATAAAGATGACAAAAACTATGAACTCACCTCTTGCAATACCTCTTACTTATAATGTTAAGACCCAACAAAACATAATAAATAAATACCTTTCTCTCTCACTTTTACATCACATCAATCCATCTCATCGCATATGGATGCACTATCCCTCTTCCAAATTCTCTAAATAATACATTCTCTTCCTTCCACCTGGGTGGACTCTCACTTTGCTATTCTTATTATAAATCCAAAACCTCCCCAATGGTTTTTAACTCAATAGTTTTTTTCTACAACACAAGAATTAACAAAATACATATATGATCTATTATACCTAGTTCCATAACTTCTTTCCCTTGTCTTCTCTCTGGCTACAACACTGAGTTATCTCCTTGTTCTTATATGTTTTCTCTTCTCCTTATCTTTCTATTATTTTTCAAAATCAACATTTTCTAACATTAAAAAGGTCCCATGTCTTAACACACTTTTATCAAGTTGAATGAAGCCTTGCTCCTATTGGGAGTTTTTTGGGGCTAGTTTAGACTTTCCATTATAAACTCTAGCCAGTTCTTACCTGGTAGCACCCAATATTACCTAGTTCTCCCCTTGTATTCTTCCTCTCCTAGTATTCCATGCTCTCCTACATACTCTTCCTCTTTTCCTAGTCCCTCAAATGCTTGGGGAAAGTATTGCCTCTCCTCCTTAGCTCTTCTTCCTTATATCCCTTTTTCTCCATTTTTGATTGGTCATAATATCGATGGGTCCCTTATTGGTCATTATCACAAGAAATACCCTACTTGAGATAACCTCTACCTAGTTAGGATCAACTATCACTTATTTGGTTAGTTTTCCAAGATGTCCCCCTTAATGGTCACATTCAATAGGTTGCAACTATGGATCCCCTCCCAATGGTGACATCATATCTTCCTTTGATCCTCTCTCCTCCACTGGTACCATCGGTATTTTTCACCTCTATGCTTGCATTCAGCTTAGGTTGATGCATGCCGCCTCCTATGATTGCATAAAATACCCCATTGATGTATGCCACCTTTCATTCTTGCACTAAATCTAGGCTATCATGTGTTTTTTTTGTGCTTCTGATGACTCTATATTACTAGTTTATGATGCCTATTATTCTCACACTCTCCAAATTATCATATATCACATGGGACTCATGCTATGTCCTTGACTAGTGTATGGTGCCTTAATGACTACAAAAATCCTAGAACAATGAATATCATTTTTTATGCTCACCTCAACTCCAAGTTTCCATATGTTACATTTATTCTTGTGATAACGCTATATTACAATGTGTTTTCTCTCTCGCTCATGTTCACTCTTAGTCATTTTATGTCAACTCACACCTTTTTCAAATGTCATGCGAGTGTCATCAACTTCTTTCTCTTGCCCTTTTTAGAACTACCCTAACACCACAACCTCCCATCTTTATATTTTCATCTATCCTCCATCCTTTCCATAAGAGATCATGTTGCTAATCCTACCTCACTTGTGGTAACATGCCAACCTCTGTGATGTAGGTATCTATCTAAACATGTTCCTACACCATCCTACCTCGCATATAAGTAAGTGAAAGTATCTCCTTGTCACTCTTAATCTTATCAATGATTTTATAGTTGAGATATTATCCTTGTTAGACTCTCTCATGGTTTACTTACATGTTCTAGTTATTGTTCTATTAATATAGTAATTAGAAATTGCTAATATCTAATCTCCTAATTTAGCCATTGCATCATTTACATCATAGTTAGCATTATTTATTTTTATTTCATTATTTACATTTCATAGTTTAGTTTCTATCATTCTTATGAAGTGATTAAATTCGCGTGTATCCCCATGTCAAAATTGTTTGTTTAACATGCAATGTTTGTCTACCAATCTTTCTTTCTCATTTGTCTTCTACTTGTGTAACATTACACTAATTCACGTGGCACACCTTGTAATTTTACCTTACACTAATTTTCAAGGCATAGGGGTCTTCACATGTACGTCATGGGATATATAGGCCTAGTTTATGGAGGATTCCCTCACAACAACAATGTATCTCATGTATATTGCAAAGACCCTCATATTACCCCTATATAATTTATTGCATTGCTAATTCTTTGCATCTTGCTATTATTCGCATCTTATGGATAGAAGTTCCTATAATGAGAGGTAAAATCTATAGAATCTCATATGTTCATAAATTATATAGCATTAATTATTTGGTTACTAATTCTCTTATATCCTCCCTAGCTCATTATAAATCCCTCTAGGATCACCATCAAGGCTTTGTCTAGTTTCTAGGAAAAACAATGTTTTAAGGTGTAGCTTCATAAAAAACTCAATCTTATTTGCTATTGTCCCTATATTGTTATAAAATATATCAATGAAAATGGTTTCCATTACTATTTCCCTTCCTTGCTAGACATCCATAGTATCATTTATGTTAATCATCTCAAGCTATATGAGCCATCTATTCTAAAAGAGGAAGTTCAAGGCTGCGACTTAGCAGATAATATCCATACACTAGTGGACCTGCACACCTGCTACACTTGTCATAAATGAATTACTTCCTATCTTGTTGAATGCCAAGGTCACCATCCCACTTAGGACAAATCACTATCCTAATTTGTTTTCAAAAATAACTTATTGCATTTTGTTGAGAAAGTAGAGACATTGTAATATGGCAGTACCATATTACAATGTAATATGGGATTACCATATTACATTGTAATATGGGATTACCATATTACATTGTAATATGGTAATTCCATATTACATTGTAAGATGGTAATGCCACATTACAATGTAATATGGGATTACCATATTACATTGTAATATGGTAATGCCATATTACAATGTAATATGACATTACAATGTAATATGGTATTACCATATCTCGTGTATTTTTTTTTTAAACTTAAAGGACACGTCGCAATATCAACGATAGTTCGTCAAAAGTCGATTTTTATGTTGAACAACTGTGGCAATAAGAACGAAATGTTGTCACAATTTTCTATGGTTTTGCGCCGCACATACAACATCTGCATCGTAAATTTGGTCTTGACATAAATTTTTGTTGCTATTGCCACTCTTTTTTGTCGCAAGTTGCCACGGTTTTTCGTTGCACATACAACATTTGTGTTGTATGGTTTTTCCTTGGCATAATTTTTCATTGCTATTGACACGCTTTTTCATCGCAAATTTCCACAAATGTTTTTACATTACCATGATTTTTCGTCGTATTGGCTAGGAAGTTTCATCATAATTGGGACGATGCATAATGTTAACCTATGTTGATGGTGATGACATGTGGCGAGACAATTTCATCATTGTTTCCAAAAACACCATGTTTGTGGATATAGCGATGAAAAAAAGTCTTGGATTTCATGGAAATTTTAATGGATAAATGTGGAAATAGCAACGAAAAACCATCGCAAATTTGGTCATATGTACTAGTGTCAGAATCGAAATGGGAGGTTATTTCGATGGATTTTATTGTTGGATTTCCACTCACGGCATGGAGACATGACTCGACTTTTGCAGTAGTCAACACTCTCATGAAGAGTGCTCATTTTATTCCTGTGCATACGACGTATCAGGAACCTGACATAGCTAGGGTTTTCATCAGTGAGATTGTGAGGCTTCATGGCATGCCTAACAGGATTATATTTAATCAAGGATCAATGTTTACTAGATGATTTTGGACTAGTTTCCAAGAGGCCTTGGGAACCCAACTCAACTTTAGTACTGTGTATCACCTTGAGACTGATGGGCAGATCGAATGAATGAACCATACCTTAGAGGACATGTTGCTCATGTATGTGATGGACCAACAAAAGCGTTGGGAAGAATCCTTGCATTTGGTGGAATTCACTTATAACAATAGTTACCAAACCACCATTAAGATGGCACCTTTCAATTTTCTTTACGGATGATCATGTCGAACACCTTTGAGTTGGGATCCACTTGAGGATAGGTTCCTAGTGGGACCAGAAGCGATCAGAGAAATGGAATAGAAAATGAAAACAATAAGACAAAGGATTAAAGAAGTGCAGGATCGATAAAAGAGTTATTCCAATGTGCATCATGTCGACCGTACTGATGAAGTTGGAGATCGAGTATTCTTGCAGGTAACAACGCATAAGAGTTCGATCAATTTTGGAAAAAGAGCTAAACTCTCTCCTAGGTTCGTCCAAACTTTCAAAATTGTGGAGAGGAAGGGGCCCATGGCCTATCTACTAGCCTTGCCCGATTCTTTGAGAAGTATGCACAATGTTTTTCACGTATCTGTTTTGAGTTATTATATTGGTGATCCTACACATATTATTGAAATGAGGTCCTTGTAGGTATCGGACGAGGGGCTGCTCACAACTAAGCCCATCCACATCCTGCATCATCGCATTCGACAGCTATGATGTAGACCAGTAGATCAGGTCAAGGTCCAATGGGACAACTATAGTATGAACTCAGTGACCTATGAGGACACATATGATATGCACCAACAGTTTCCATTTTTGTTTGATATATATACTTATGATACTATGATGCACATTATTTTGGAATTTATATACTGTGAAACTTCGGGAAAAATTTTAGATCAAGAGGGGGTGTATGTAACATCCCGCTCTTGCGTGCACTGAGAAAACTTATTCTTTGAGGATACTTTCTTGCAAGTGATCTGAATTATTATACTATTGGGAATTTGATTATGAATATGAGGCGTTATGGGTTGACGGCATGTTATTTTGTTCTATTGACATAGATAGGTGTTATTGACTCAGTTTTCCTGAATTTCCAAGATTTTGGAACTCGAGGATGCAGAGGCATCAATGGAACCCCTTGGACTCTCGATCAAGTTAGGGAGTGGACTATTAGGGTTTATTTTTGTATATATGACATTTGTGCTTTTGTTTAGATGATATGATTATGGATATATTTCTGACATGATTCATTGATGATGCAGGCTGACGATAGCTTGTCAACCAGATTCACATGTGGAGTAGAGGGGTCACGAAAAAAATCCAAATATGTTGAGAGAGATGTGTGGACAACAACCTTGCCACAACCTACTAGCACTCCTTCCATGGCTCAAAATATAGGTTAACGACTACCTAGTTTGAGAAGACCCATGATGCCATGAGGGCAGACTGTGACAGTCACTCACGATGATTCTAAGGGGAATGAAATAAGGAAGGGGCCTTATTCTTTAGAGGTCGTTAGTCTCCCACAAGATCACCTGGCGGAGTATTGACTCCAGGGTTTTTTTATGTCTACCAAATCAGTCAAGAGGTGAGTGGCACCTTTGGATCACGTATTACGTCCTGAAGAGCACATCGTGCAAGAAAAATGGAAAGAGAAAAGTGACACCCTTTGAGCACGTAGTGCGTCCTGAAGGGCAGGTTGCATAAGCGAAACAAAATGAGGTGAGTGGCACCCTTGGAGAACCTAGTGTGTCCTAAAGGTCACACCGCATTGTTAATTAATAAATGAATAAACCTATATGGCATTAGAAAAAATAATGTGATGAGAAAGATTTTAAAAAATTTCCCTAATAAAATGTCGCCCAGTCTAGCAAAATAAAGTCTAGGTCTAAGTGATACTTGTGATAATATATATATATATATATATATAAATAAATAATAATGATAATCATCATTAATCATGTGACGAGAAGGGGGTAAGCAATTTAATTAATTTATAAAAATCTTTTGTGGGATAAAATTTAAAAACAGGGGAAAAGGGAAAATAATTGTTTGTTACATATGCTAATTAAAAACTTATTAATTAAAAAGATAAAGGAGAAAAAGTCAATTTTCTACACTTGCCAATTTGATTTTTAAATCAAAAGGGAAAGAGCAAAAGTTAAAATAATTAGGAAACTAGGAAAAAGAGGGAAACATAAAAAGAAAGGCGAAACACAAGGTAAAATGGAGAAAGACTAACTTAGTAAGGTATCTAGTATTTAAGAACTTTCTAAATTAAACTCAAATAGTAAATTAGTAAGGGGGTAAGTCATTAAAATGTGTAAGGAAATATGGGGACACTTAGTCCAACGATTCTATGATTTCTTTTAGGTGGGTGAGGGAAATAGGAGTAATTAATTAATTAATGAAATTTATTTATGGTGCAATGAAGGGGATGGGTGACACATGTACGGGGAGGATTTTTATGAATTAAATTATTGAACAATAAATTAAATGGGATTTGAAGAAAGTAAATGACTTAGAAACTCTATATAAAGGAGGGAGGAGGAGGATGACAGATCTCTTCTTTTATGCATAATGTTACGTTGCAGAATTTTAGACTTGACTGACTTACCTTGTGGGATTTGGGATACCCAACTCGGTGAGGATTGGTAGCTCGGCCTTGTGAGGTGAGCTGGGAGATAGTTGTTCTGTGGTTTATCGTGTATGGCCCCTTTGCAACTTGGGGGGTAAGGGGGAAGAAGAGTACCCCTAGCGTTGGCTGGGAGGTACCGGTGAAGTCTCATCGGTCAGCAAGTGAGAGCTGCACGGAGCACGCGGCACAATGAATCAGCGCAAACAACTTGGTCTATGGTACACTTAATTTTATTTTTCATGGTACATTCTTATTGACCTTACGGTTTCAATTCTGTACTTTTAACTGTGTAAAGAATGTGTTGGAATTAGAATTTTAATTGAGAACTTAATTTCCTTATAGCCTTAAGCTCACTCCTTGACTTGTTTCCCTTGGAAAACTATCCTTGAATGTTATGACTGTCCTATGGTTTTATTGATTTGTGATGAGTTTACGCTTTTTCTTCACCTTCATCCCTAGCTCATCAGTCCACGCCTGAGCAGTTGACCAGGAGCCAGATCGATGGTCGTCCCTTGAGTGTTAATAGACCTATAGATCCTAATGCCCTACTTTTTTTTACATGGATGGTCAGAGAAGGATTTGTTTCCCAGTCGTCTACCCTTATTGATCGTTTTGAGTTGATGGATTTCCTTTCACCTTTTGCGAGTGAGTACTCTTCATTTTTAATGGATTGTACTCTGTATTTTTTATGAGTTGTCCTCCGTGTTTGTATGAAAGGACCTCTACATTTTTTGAAATGGCCTCTGCGAAGTCATAGATTTAAATGACAAATTTATTGGCTAATTACTGCTAATTTACACACCCTATGATCACTGTGATTTATATTTGCCACGGTTGGGTGGAATGTTGTGCACGAAAATGACATTATATATTTTCATTCTATTGTGTTATCCTATTGAAGTTGACAATGATTCTCTATTGTGGTGATCATTGTGTTTTCCCTCTTCTTTATGTTTTTTTTACTTCGACAATGATTTAACCCAGCAGAACTGATGCATTAGAACTCAACCATTGAATTTTTTTTAAAACAACGAATTTCTTGGCAATGGATTCCCTTCTGCAAGTTAATGTATTAATGGAAAACACCCTCTGTGGTTTAATTTATTCAATGGAAAATTCACCTCGTGTTTGATAGACATGACGACGATTGCATTATGTCTGTTTAATGCAATCTGATGGCGAGTTTACCCTGGGGAAATTAACCTTCATTATTCATTTTTAGATTGCATATTCGCCTCTATTGTTCAATGATTTTCCTTTTATTATATAGCAATCGAGTATCCAGTCAATTTTCCTTTTACTGTATAGCGTTACTTTTAAATTATATAGGATTGTATGGTGTACAACAATTTTTCCATTGTCAAGACTGCGAATTTGCTTGTTACCTGACGATGTTACCCTCTTTAGGAATGAGTTTGCATTTAATTATTGCCCTGTGATTTTTAAAGGCGTTTTCATAGTTGGATCTCTTTTCTCTGCGATTTATTTATTGATGTTTGTCCCTTGTCGATTATTTCTCTGTGTTTTTGTATTGAATGTGTTTCATTGTATGGATATTTTTCTCTAGCGATTTTTCCATTTTAGGACAACGTTCGTTGCTTGTGTACCTGACAATTTTCCCTCGGGACTGCACTTTGTTACTGAATTACCTATGGCCTGCGTTGAATGCATTGTATTTATGTACTCCTTCATTTTCACTTAATGATGGTGTCTAATTCTCGACAATTTACATTTTAATGGAAAGTGGATGTACCAATTGATAGCTGACTGCATGTACTTTTAATAGCAAATTATTAATTGGCAGGTGTAAAGGGATGGCATTTATTTTTTCAAAACAAATTTATTTAGCATTTTTAATAAACAACTTCTTCCTTTAACAAACTTTGTTTAGTACAACCTTTAATTTGATTTGACAACCTTTAAATTGAATAGTTAGCATTTAACTTAATTTAGACTAGAATTGTCATTTAGTCTTAATTTGATTAAACCAGACTTGTCAATTAGATTGGAATTATATTTTATAGTTTTAGTATTGATTAAATTAGATTGACAAATTATCGACTAGTTGTAATTTAGACATGTTGATTTAGATATGTAATTAAGGTTAATTTGATTGTAGTTGTGGTATAATTTGGTAAATTAGACTCGCTAAATTACATTTGTATATCATGTTAAGTTATTTTTGTAAATAACTGACTATTTGTAATTTAGATTGGTTAAATTATATCTATAATTAACACTAAAATTAGATCGTAAATATTGACTAATTTAGACTTGATAAAAGGTTTCGGTTGTTAATAAAGTCATGTATTGGATTTCTTTTTTACTTGTTGTCATCCTCTTGCATCTTTTTGACCTGTTGTTTGGGGTATGGTTGTGGTCTTCTTATCGGTATTCGGCTCCTGGCATGTCGGATTTACCTAGAGTCCTCGGTCTAGATATGATGTGTTGAACTAAGGTTATAGTCATGATTATCACCTAGGGACGACATGATTCATGATGAAGGGATCATTATGCACCCTTAGGAATGGAGGAAAAGGATAACTTGGCCAAGGTTTGTGCCTTCCTTATGAGTGTTGTCGATCGTTGTGATTTGTCGTTAGCGCTTGGGTTGTAACGTCTTCATGCGTTTGGTTCACACACCTTGAGGTTCTAGTAATTGGTCATCAAGGCCATTTTGTTGGGAGGGGGGATGGTGTCCCTTATTTTGTAGGCATGGTCCTATTGCATCGGGCGAGTAGTCATTTCTCCCTATTGTTTTACGCACGTTTCACCCTGTTGTAGGAAAATCTCCCTGCGGACATATATATTTCCTCTTGAAATATAGACTCTTAACTCTAATATAGAAGGTTCTTAACATGGAAACTGACTTCCTTTTAGATCTAATCAAGATGATGAAGAAAAGAGAAGGAGGAAATCATGTAACTTACGAATGACATTTGTCCCTGCAAGGTCTAGGATGTGCTTCGATCTTGAGCTCCTTGGTAGATCTTGCATGGATGTAGTGAAACAGCTTCACCAAGCTCTCATTTTCCAAAACCTTGCTTAAACAGTCCACACAGAGAATGATGACACTCCAAAAGACATCTTCCTCATGAGATCTTAAGTTAGATGCTTCACGATTCTTTTCATCTCTCTTTCCTCCATGGAAACCCCTCATTATATAATATTTGGAGACTTAACCACCATGGAGAGGATCTCTCTTCAGATCCACTAAGAAAGGGATCTCTAAGATATTTAGGGAGAAAATATCTCTTAAGAATTTTGGGGAGGAAATATCCCTCAAGGATTTTAAGGAGGAAATTTTTCAACCATCCATGAGATCCTCCACCTTCCCTAAAAAATAGGAAACCAAATGTGAGGTGGATTCTCACACTTAACTACTTTCTTTTTCATGAATATCAATAATAATTCATGTGCACTTGATTCTCACACTCAACCAATTCCTTTTCCATGAATATTAATAATAATTCACGTGACTTGGTATTTTGGCCTTCATGTAATATATCCCTCCTGCACATTGACTAGGGATTATGACATAGGGTATTCCATGGTGTTAAGGTGTATGAGACACTTATATGACACTTTACGACACTTTGGGTGAGGCACCTAGGTGTGCAAATTTCATGTGTAATAGAATGCCCCCTAAAGTGTGAGGTAAGAAGAGAGAATGATGGCTGAAAAACTTTACAAATGTTTAAAGCAAGGGTGTGGACTCAGAGAACCTGGTAGAAGATGAAAACAAACATCCAACAAATATTATGACATGTTTCAAACCCAGGGCATTCATACCTATGCTTGGGTCATAAAGACTTTCAAGATATGGCTGCCATAAAATAAATTGCAGATCCATAATTATATTGATAAATGGTATAGCCATAGAGGATACAGCGTGGATCTATACTCCTATGACCTGAATTGATCGTATCCACGAAGAATACACAGTGGATCTATGAGATGACAAGACATAGCCACGACCAATACAAAGTGGATCTATGTGACAATATATGTGTCATTGTTCAAGAGAAACTCCATCGCAACTTGAGCAAAGTACATATCAGAGTGATCACTCAACCTGGGGTCTTCTTACCGATCCCAATGTAGTACAAATTTAAGCATGTGAATATATGTCATGATGTCGAACATGGCAGAAACCACTTGATTGTTGGTCAATGATGTAAACCATTAACAAGTGCGAGGGAAATCACCATTGATGTCAATGATTCCCAAGGTACTTAGTACTTTCCAACGAATGTGAATAGATGAGTTGAAGTCGAACATTCACGGAATCATCCAATTAGAGGCCAATGATGTTAACCCACTGTTGACATGAGGAGGCCTGCCATTAAGACATCCAGGTCCCAAGGTACTAACTGGTTTCTAGGTCTGATCCCTGGATAATGCATTGAGGTTGATAGGCATAAACTTGTCGCAGGAGGGCCTTGATGTATCCCACATCAACGACACGAAACTGACATAGAGATGTAATTGGTGGATAAAAAGAACATGGACTGACACGGGTATTGAAACAATATATTTGTGATGGATGACTCTCGAGGGAGATACTTCCCTTGAACACTGAGGCACGACAGCAGAAACATGACATGGACCAAAACTTGATGATGCAGTGGATGCTATGACTTATTTCAAATGACGCAAAGGAGTAAAATAAACTGAAAGGATTGGATCAGTGCAGAGGTTTAGCGGATTAAAATGTGTGTAAAGACGAAGTGTCATGTTCAAGGGCGACCATAAGACTTACTTGGTAATGTTTTGAAAAACTACTTGGCTTGCTTCTTTCAATTTTCCACCCATCCAGATAGATGAGTACCTCTTTTTTATTTAAAGAGCTCAAGGAGGGTAACACATGCTTCATATAACTTACCTTCGGTAAGTCCCTCTTCCTTTGTTTAACGAACTAGAAGAAGTAAGGGTTCGGTCCCATATGGGTCCTTCAATGTGTTATCACTCCAAGAAACTCTTTGGGGTTGTAGGCCAAAGATGCTTGGTAACTCAAGAATATGGTAAATTTGATATGCTGGATCAATGGGATAACTCAAGGGCTAATGAGAAGAACAACTTATCATGCATTAGAATGAGCAAGTGCTTTTAGAATCAATAATCAGATAAAGTAATTGGAATAGGGTATGAAGAACACTAATTTAGATAACCAAGTACATTAACATGCAGGGTCATACAAGATAGTAAGAGATCCTTTAATTCAAATTCATGAGCTAAATAAGAAGATAACAGTTCTTAAAAGCTGAGCTAAACTGAATCAAAGTACAGCGTAATGCAACACATGAACAAATCTGACAATGGTAGCAAAAGAATACTGTGATTCATATCAAGATAAGAGTCTAAGTACATGAGCCAAAATGTATCTAGGATTGAACCCATTAGTGCTCCAAATGTCTTTGGCTTTATAGCCTTACAAGATGAAATCTCTATCCTTGACAAATGGATTAGATTTGCTAAAACTAGTCAAATCAAAATAGATACAACAAGTGTAGGATGAGATCCTATAAAAATGAATCTACAATACTAAAAATGGAAAGTCAAAACAAAATAGGAAAAGATCCTATCTAAGGAGTCAAAATCTATCTTTAGAGCGTTCATATCCTCCAAACTCTTTGACAGATGTAGAGGACCTTCCAAGGTTGATTAATCTTCATAACAAATTTGAATTTGCCACCTTTGGCAAAAAGGATAATTTTTTGCTCATGAACTAGGTCACCATTTTCACTTTTCCACCTTCTTAAATATTAAATACATCAATATAAAACCTTAAATCTGATGTATTTAATTATTACACATCTTTAGAAACCAACCTCGAAATATTTGGTTGAGAAAAAGTCAAATCTGGGCAAAAATACAACCTCGCTACCATGTACTAGGTTTCACCAGCTAATTTTCCCTGAATCTGCTCCTTTAGCTGGTGAAAAGGAAAGCTTTCAACAACTAACTAGCGGATTTCAAAACCAATAAGTTGGTGAAAACCTAGATTTTTTTTAATGAAAACTGCCTTGGGAAAAATCAAATTTCAGGATTGTTTTGTTGTTGCATTCTGAGTAGCTCATTGAGGACGGAGGCAAGATCTTGGACAGGATTTGATGTGTTGGAATCTGAGTCGGCTGCCAAAGGATCTTTGCATGGAGGCATTGTGAGGCCAGTTGAAGAGAAAAGTTGCCCCTAGGTTGCAATGCTAAACATAAGACTCTATTTTGAGAACAGAGGAATCAAAACCCTGAGGCAATGGACCTTGAACTAGTCTAGAGGGAGAGATCTGTATTGTTTTAGATATGTGGGGCTCCTCTCTATGGCGATGGATATGTGGGCACCCTTGGGGCTTATGATATTTGTGTATCTTCTTGCATAAAATAGAAACCCTGGAATGGGCAAACTCTGGATTATTTCATTAAAACCCCCGAAAAAATAACTTGCCTCAATCTTCAAGAACAAAATCTTTTCCATGGATCTTGAGGCTTTGATACCAATTGATCTTCCCAATAAGGTGATCTATAGGATAAGGTGACCACGCAAGCCATAGCTTGGCTTTTGACCAAAAACTCTCCTTAGGGGCACAAATCTGAACAGGGGTGCACCATTAGTTTGGGTGACCAAGCAAATCGGGATCCAGATCGGGGTGACTCGAGAGTGGCTAAGAGGTGTTGGTGATATTAGAGTAACCTTCGGGGATTAGTGGGAGAAGCCCAGTGAAACCATGTAAGAGGGCGCACTCACTTCATTCCCACAAAGAAGAAACGAGCAAGGACACAAACCCTAGTTGGTACGCCCTCCCTTCTGCCTCAGAAAACTCGAAGGAAATGATTTTCCCTCAGAGAGTGGCTAGCTAATGAGATAATATTTCTCTTATAGGTGGAAACATGGCAAACAAAGTCACTAGGAGCCAGCCATGAAGGAAGGCACATTGGTTATTCTTCAGAAAACATAAAAACGAAATTGTCATGAATGTAAAATGCAAACTCAGAGAAGAAAAAAACCAACACACATATTCAGAAGGAAATGTAAGAATGCTTTATTTTAGTTCCGGTTCACCTTATATACCAAGGGAACCATTTATTTTACATATATTTAATTACTCATCAAAAGGTGAAGAAGTGTTGCACCTAGATGATTAACTTGTGCACCCTAGGTGGTCGTTCCCCTAGGTGGCCTCCTTGGCCTAGAAGCCTAATACGAACTAATTCAATTGTTCAAAACCCAAAATATGACTATCAACATGCAATGAAATGTATTAATGAGTTGATAGAAATAGTTTCACACATGGCCTCCTCCCTTAAACCTACTATTGTTTCATTGAATAAGGGTCAATTTATTATTTCATATGATTTAAAACAAGATTAATTTTTGTATAACCATTTTATTAATTACATCTTTTATTTTAATTTTTTCCTTTTTCTTCCATTTTTTTTAATAGCGAACTTTTTAAAATGGCAATGCTTATCAATGTTCGAAAGAAAGAAAACATCTAACGGGTACAAAAATGATAAAATACTTAAGAATGAGGCCTTCTAAAACTGATGTGATAAAACTGTATGAACCAAAACATGAAAAGGTAGTATCCTTGAAAAAGCATTGGTAGTTTAGACTAATTTAAAGAATAAAGTTTAGTAGATTCAACAATGTATTTTTTGGGGGTAATATGTAGCAAATACATATTCTTATTTTGTAGAGAGAATACCTATTAAGATATGTCCTACATAAACGAACACAAATATTATGAGTACTATGACATTTACTATGAAATGAGATGTAAAAATAGTGACACAAGTTTATTTTACATTTTATTTCAATTAATTTGTTTCGTTTATAGGTTTATATCTATTGAAAACTTTCATATAAATTATTTTTTAGTTAAAAATATGCAATGTGCTTGTGAGATTTAATGATAGAAGAATATGTTTTGTGGTGTTCACAAATTAAAGATCATGATTTCATATTATAACCCTGACCTTTGACATTCCACATAATCAAGAATGGCATTTTGAAATCTTCTCTTAGCATTCATCAACCACTAGTTTAAATGGCTAATATAGATACATACAAAAAAACAAAGTTGGCATTCATCAACCACTAGTTTAAATGGCTAATATACCTACATACAAAAAAAAAAGTTGGCATTCATCAACCACTAGTTTAAATGGCTAATATACCTACATACCAAAACAAATAAAAATTTGATAATTTAAAACTTAAAAAATTATATTAAGAATTCAAAGATCAAAATGATAATCCATATAATAGAAAATAAATTAAAAAAATGAGCACTATTAAATTTAAAAAAAATGATTAAACCCAAACATAGAAGAACTTAAGAAACTTCAAATTATGAAAACAATAATAAAAAATTAAAACATATAATACATATATTCCTTCTCATAGTTAATATCAAAAAAAATATACAAATTACTTCATACACATTAATAATTTTAGGGAGAACTACAAACAATTGTATAATGGTTATGAGTATAGTGATATTTATTTAATATGGATATAGACAATACAAAAATTAATACATTAAAAGTTTTAGGAAGAACTTATAAATCACACACAATACAGAAGATTATATAATGGCTATGAGCATAATAACATTTATTTAATATGGATATAAACAATACAAAAATTAATATAACTATTATGAGCATAGTCACCATAATCACATTTAATAATGAATATAATCACCATAATCACACAGAAATTAATACAATTATTATGAGCATAATCACAATACAAAAATTAATATAACTGTTATTAACATAGTCACCATAATCACATTTAATAATAAGCATAATCACCACATTTAATGTAGATATACCTTTACAACTCATGACACATAGATTTTGTCTTTCTTACAATCCACTAACAAAAATTTAAAAAATCACCAAGATAATATAATAATTTAGAGAGAAAATTAATTAAAAAAATACATAGTATAAACATAAAATTGAATTGAATTGAATTTGCAAATTTACAAACAATGAAATCCACAATCAATTCTACCATTGTTTATAAATCTATACCACTGTTTATAAATGTGCGGGTATAACAAAAAAGACTTTGAAAAAATAATACAAATACAAAACTATAAACATAACTAGTAAAGAAAATACTAAATAAACATCATTCTCATGAATATTGTTACGGCAAGAAATGACAACAATTTAAAAAAACAAACAAAAAAATAATTTTGTGTAATTATAAATAAAATTAGCTAATATATCAAAAAACATTGCTAATATTAACAAAACATTAACACACATTTAATATGAAAACAAAATACAAAAACTCTAAAACATTCAACTTAAAGTTTCTATAATTTAAAAAATAAATTATAAATTGATATAAAAAAGTTAACCTCAAAACTTGAAAAAATATCTAAAACTAAATTAAAAAAAAAACATTGTATTATAATTATTTACCTATATTCTAAAAGAACTATTAATATATATCTTAAAAGGCTGTACAATTTATGACGCGTCTCTTTTTTTTTGTTCTCAGGTCTAAAACAAAACTATATTTATATACGAGACCGTAAACAATCAAAGACAACGAATTTAGAATATATATTTTTTCTATTATTTAAAACAAATAATTATATATATTTTATTATTTAAAACAAATAATTATATATAAGTTAGTTTCTAGACATTATCTTCCAAAGTCAAATGATATAGTAATACAGTAACCTTAACCATACAATAATGAATGATATGGTAACCATACAATCAAATCATACAGTAACCCTAACCCTACAATAATGACAGTAATATCAAAATGTTTGCTGCTCTGAGTTGCCCATATGGAAAACCGATTTAGCCAGTGCAACAAAATGGAAGTAATAGCAAAACTAAACTGTCCATGAAATGCAAAATTAAGCTGATTGTACAAGAGTGTATGTCTAGGAGATACAACGCCATACCCCTGAAATACTCATAGTGTCTTATATCTAACAAACTCAAAAAACCAGTATCTGAGCCCATAATTATCAAAACTGACAAAACCAGAACCTGAGCCCATAAGAAGAATTAAGATTCAGGTGGATGCCCATTCTTCACCTTTGTCTTGCGCGTGGTTGCGCGTGGTTGCGCGTGGTCGCAAGTGTTGCCGCATTCTTTGCCCGATCTGGAACAGGATCTGGAGTGTGAAGGGAGCCAAGCAGAGTGGTGAGGAGGATCTGCAGCCTTTCCCTTCGGTGATCCATTATCTCCATGAGGAATCGCAAGTCGTCCCGG
>ML781231.1:0-32042 GCA_009831015.1 Picea engelmannii
CACCTCTCATTTCCTTCCAGTCCACCTTTCATGTCAGTGTCTGTCAATCACAACTTACTTTTTTCATTGTGTTGGTTCCAAGGACTCATCATTGCCTCAATTCCATTGGGCCTTCCCTTATCAACTTCAACATATTTATTCTAAGGGTCTATCTTAGAGGATTGTATATCTTGGAATTATATTCACTATTGGTAATTTCTTCGGACCAAGCAGAGGGAGTCATCAATTCCCTATGACCTGGTTAGTTCTCACATGGTCAACTTCATCTTATCACCACACAATTGAGAATCATACACTTGAGGTTTAGTGATCCAATTGATTATACCAGTTTCCAGGACATGTGTGAAATGCATAAGACCTCAGGAGGGGGTTCCCTTCAATTAGTCCCCCATATGTTCAAGCATCATCATATTCTTCCAAATATATAACTCCATTTTTTGTACATTAAATAACGAGCCTAAGAAACTCTTTCATTATCGGGTGCCAATGGCCTTTCCCTTATTGACATCAACACCTTCATTCTAGGGGTTAGTCCTATGTATTTTGGTACCTATCTTAATTTTCGATGGGTTACCTTGGAACAATATGAGTGATTCATCATTGCTCTCAAACTTGGTAGAGTATCACATGCTCAACTTCGACTCATCATCAGAACATTGAGATTTGTACACATATCCATCATGTAGCCTCATATGCAGTTCTTGACATTTGATTGGATTGGTTCAACCATTACTAAAGACCTGAGTTTGAGCTTCCCTTCAACTATCTCATTTCAAATATTCATAGCCCCATTATTGTTCAACCTATCTTCTTAGGTTGTTTTCACCCCCCTCAGTCCAGGTTGGGGCATCAATTCATATGTATCTTTATTAGCAATAGTTATGATGTAGACGTAGTCCTTTTATCCAGGAATATGTATATGGGACATTTCATCTCGTTATATTGTACTATGGGCCTCTCTTAACAACACTATATTGTATTTGAGACCTCATATTATCTCACCAATTCAACCCATGTATGCCATGGCACATCATTGTGATCATTATCATGAGTTCTGTCGATGAGTATGGGTATTCCTACCTCATCTCTATTGAGATAATGTAACTCAAAACCTTGTGACTTTCTTGTTGACAGGTGGTCTTCTTCAGCCTCTTCTGCAAGTTGTTATATTCCCCATGGAACTTCTCTCTCTCCTCGGTTTTTTCATCCATTGGTAAAACAAGACTATAATGTATTTTCATCATACGACATTCTCCTAACCTCACACATTAGGGGACATCTGTTATGACCTAAAAAGTGACCACCTGGACCAAAATTCTAGGTGTACTGGAATGCACTATCAATAATATGGGCACCATGACATAAAACCCACTTTTACACCATGTCCCATCAATATATATTATAGGAACCAATTTTCTAAGGTTATTTTCACCTAATAAATTCATAAAACCCCATCTTCTGACTTTCCCCTCTTAATTTTATTTATAAAAGAAAATTAATGAAATAAAATTTAATATTTTTCTTATAAAAGTAAGAGGGTTATCCCCTCATCTGATGATCTCATTTCATTTTCACCTCTCATCTCATTCTTTATCCTCTCTCTTTTGTGTGTGATTTCAATTAAATTTTCTCCATAACTCAAGAAACCCTAGTTCCTTGAGGGAATTATCTTGTAGCAACCATCCTCATCTATAGCCATCGATAGAGGAGAGAGCATCCACACACTTAGGGAAGCTCAAGGACCCTCCCAAAGGAGAAGAAAATGGAGATCAACATATCCAAGGGTTTCTTCATAGGTGTTATGTAAAGCCATCTATTGGGTAATGGGAAATGTTTTCATTCTTCCATGATTTTGTTGTGCTTGCTTATTTATTTTTTTGCATATTTATTTTGTTCACAAGAATAACGTATATCTGAAGGTGATTTTTTCATTTAAAACTAGGGTTTCTACTTATTCTCTAACATTTTTCTATTATCTTGAAGTGACCACAAGATCTGTAGATTTTCTAACCCTCTATGCATATTTACACCAACAAGAAGATACAAAATTTATTTATGATCTTATCCAAAATTCCTTTTTGAATGTGGGTTACAGATAACCAATAAATTGGAATACTTTCCAATTTTTTTATGACACCAATAGGAAATCCTATATTCAATCCTTTTAAACAATCATAGCCAATATGAATGTTTGTAATCATTAGGCTTAAAATTAAAACCTAATAACTTAACTCCTTGCTCTATGGGTTTATAATTCATAGAGATTATCTATTTTATTTTTCCATCTAAATATTCCTCCAAACGATTGAAGAGAAAATAATATTTATTTGTGTTAACTTCCATCCCCATGGATTTACAGTAATAATTTATAATAATATTTGTTTGATTCATTTCTCTTATATTTCCTTGACCAAAAACCATAATATCATCAAAAAACAATAGGTGTGGTAGAGCCATTGAGTTTGCAAATCTAACTCCTCTAACAAACCCTTCTCTTTGGGCCTCTAAAATCAACCTACTTAAGCCTTCTAATACCAATAAAAACAAAAAGGGGGACGAAAATAAATTTTATCTAATTCCTCTTATGGAATTGACAAAACCTTGAAGGTGATCCATTTATAAGAACGACATAACAGGTTGAGGATATACAACCCATGATCCATACAATAGTTTGTAAATTCATTCCTATTTGAAGAAGTATCAACCTAAGAAAAAAAAAATTCTTTATCATAGGACTTAGCTAGATCTATTTTTAATACCCCTATTGGTTGTTTATTCATCTTTATATAATCCTTCCCTTCTTATGCAATCCCCACTGCATCATGAATCTACTTATTCAAAATAAAGCCCAAGTTTTGTTTTGGAATAAATCTTGACAAGATCAACTATAATATGTTGGATATTACCTTTGGTATGATCTTGTAAATTATGATGCATAGAGAAATAGGCATTAAAAATTAAAAGGAGGAGGTGTGACGCACCCAGATTGACAAACCAAAAATGATTTTCTCAATGCTTTGATCTGAACCGGTTCCACTTCCCGGGTTCCTCTAAAATTCACCCTCTTGTGCTGATTCAAATTTTTTGATACCAATTAATTAATAATGTAGAAAGAAAGAAATACAATACCATCACATGCATTCATCAATATTCTTGCTAACTATAAATTGTAATATTAGCATGCCTTGCACAAAAATAACCAACAAGCATGCATGGTATAAACACATAATATCTCATAGATAATAATAATCTACAATGAAAATAAATATATAAGTAGAGATAACCATGATAGAGAGAACTTTTATTTATAAAAACCAATCACCAACTGGTTGCAAACCAAGCACGTTCCACCCAACCTTATACATTGTTGTTCTAAGTATCAACAATAGGTCACCCTTGATCCAGGGCTGTGAATCCACAAGGATGAGTTTTAGCCTATATCTCAGCTTCTCAACCATTCATCATTCAATCTCTCATAGGTTTCTCACACACAACAAATATAGTTTACCAACTCTCTCTTTCCCCTTAGTCTACACCACCCAAATAAAGTGAACCCCCTTCACTGCCATGGAATCCCTCGGGCTTTCCACTTCTTTCTAGCGATCTAGTGCTCTGATATGGAAATCTCAATGCTGGAAACTGTCAAGATTCTTAGTTGTAGAAAAGTCTATCTCAACTTTCATTATTATCATGCCCATAGGCTCTCATTCCCTCCCAGAATGACCAAAAATTAATTACAGCCAACAAACCATGGAAGTTGGTCTTCAAAAATTCATTTTCCCTTCCCCGTGCATATCCAAGAATGAGCAGAAGAGTGAATTCGATAGGAATAACTCCAAAAAATAATTTGGTTCATTATGAAAATGGTCAAACCCCAAAGACAATCAAGAACATGGATTAAATATCAAAATCATAATGTGGGCTTCCCCCAAGAAGCTCATGCAACCCTTTCTTTCTCTCCAAAATTCCAAGGTGATTAAAATAAAATAATTTCAAAGTGTAAAGGCTTGTCCCCCTTATGTTCCCTCCCCCCTCTCTCATAAAATCACAACCCCCTATAACACTTGTCCTTGTCCATCGGGAAACCAACGATGTGTTTTATTATTAATAATGATCAATGTATTACATTTCCTATGCACTCCAACCTCTTTCCGTTGTTTAGGAACTCCAACCTTTCATAAAATAAACAAAATACATCAACAATTTCGGGGACTCAAAACCATGATATTACAATATGGTTCACTCTTTTTGGGGATAAGAGTTATAAAGGTGGAATTTAAGTAACACAAAACTTTCCAAGAAAATCTATACTCGTCTACTACTCTTAGAATCCTTTCCTCTAAAATCTCATAGAATCCTAATTATAATTCAACTACCCAACTATCATAGGCCTGGGATTTTTCCCTTCTTAACAAATTTTAGAAGTACCTTCAACTCATTCATCTTGTCATCAATAAGACTAGAAATATTATGATCAATTTTGTTAATTCTACAATATTTTCAATTTCAAGTTCTATGAATAGTATTTGAAAATGCTTTATACCAGCTCCAACAACATCCTAGAAATATCCGACCCTAGAGCCATTAGGCAAGACAATTTCCTAGATAATCTTGACACTTCTAGGACTATGGTTAGTATATTTATAAAAAAACTTGGTATTTTTGTCCCATTCATCCAACCAAATTTCTCTACTTTTGAGCCTTCACTCTATCTCTTCTTTGTTTAACAATAGATTCTTTCAATCTTCTAGGGATTTTAGAGAAATAAATTTCTCATATGAGAATACTATATTAGTTTTATTGTTATGACCCAATGGGGGAATATATGGGGTTAAATGTGTATGATATGACCTCAAGAGGGGGAGTATATGCGGATAAATGTACATTTAATGTGTAAATATATACGTAATAGGGTCAGCCTAATAGTAAGGGGGCCTCATGTGTAGTGTGTGAATAGGTATATATAAATATCATGTATTCATTATTGGATACATGTGAATTGTGATGCATGAATGAAATTTGGTATTTGAAGGAGGTTCTTTTATTCTTTAAGGATTTATTGTATAAATTATCTATCTTGGAGCTGTGTTCCAAGCTCACATTTTGTACATGGTGTGTATTTTTATTCAGTTATGATATTTTAAGCATTTGGAGAATTTCATTTGGTATCAGGGCATTTATCCTAAGTTTTTTCTTCTTCAAGAAAGTCATCTTGTAATTTTTCCTATAAATGTTTTTTGGAGCCACTTCAGAAAGAGAAATTTGGAGGATTTTTAAAAATACATATCATTGTACAGGTGGTATTAATTTCAGATTTTGTTTCACTGTAGTTTGGAGATACACCCTATGGAAGATAAGGCTTTTTACTAGTCCTATAACTAGTCACAAACAAGTGTTTTGGGTAAAGCAATCATAACTTCTTCATAAAGGATGAAAATTCAGTGAAACTAAATATTGCATTGAAAATAAGAAAGTCCTTAGTATTTGGGGTGAAAATTTCAAAATCCTTTATCGAATATTGGACCCGAGGAATTATGTACAAGTTCTCTCTTCAAAATAGGACAAGATTCATCAAGGTTTGAGAAATTTACAACAAATTTCATTTGGAACACCCAATTTTGGTCATACCTAAGGCATTGTAGAGAATACATCTCAAGGAACTATAGGTAGAAATATTAGAATCACAGGAGCCAACATTTCAAAAATACATCAGAAGGAATGTTGGCGAGGAGGAAAAACACCAAATGAGGGTTTCAAAGGTATGTTTACTTAAAACTATCATAACCTTTGATTGGAATGTTTGATTGAGCTGATTCAAAATCTATTGAGAAGAGAAAAAATAGAATATTACATTGGAATAAGGATTATAACTATTTGAGATCATTATTCATAATATATTAAGGTTGTAAGTTGAATGTTTGAGTTAAACCTAAATTAAGAATCAATGGCAATACCCTTATTTAGTGGATATGAAGATAAATATGAAATCAATCCTAAAGAATGGTTGAGGATGGTAACTAATATTGGTTTGAGTCCTTTTGGGGCATCTCTTATTTTTTGGGGGGGAGATTCTAAGTGGTGTAATAGCTTTGATGAAGATACTATACTTTACTCCAGATGGGAAAAATTTGAAGAGATCTTCTCAAATAAATGGTTCAAGGATAAAAAATGGAGGGATGCTTAAAATTCAATTTGAATTAAATGAATCAAAATAAAATGTCTCCAAATTGAAAGAGGATAATGAAGAGGTAAGAAAATATATTACAAATAAAAATGATGACTTCGTCAAGATGCCATCCCTTAATGAATCACTCACTAAGGAGCTTAAGAACTTAAAGCAAGAAATGAGTAGCAAAGAAAAGTGGGAAAAGGACGAGTTAGAAGAAGAACTGAAAAACAAAGATGAATAAATAGTTAGATTAAGAAATTGTAATAAAAAAATATTGGATGAGTTCAATAGACTGAAAGAGGAAAAGAAGCATGGTAAAAATCAAGAAAAAACAAGGATCTTGGATGAAGGATCTACCAAAAGACTTGAAGAGGGAATTTGAAAGAAGGTTGAGGAATCACTAAATACTGATGAGGTAAAATCATAAATGAAATACAAAATCGAATAAGAATGTCATAATTTGATAAATGGGGTGAAACTACAGATTCAAAAGGAGAAAGAAGACACAATTCAAGAAGGTCACAAAAAACTACTTGAAGAAGTTGAACTCCATCTAGAATATGTACATGCCAAATATGATCACATTATCTCCAAGGCTAGAACAATCAAAGAGAAATTAAGGAAGATAGATGACTCCATTGAATCCAAAAATAATATAGATGAAATGAAAATGCAGAGTGAAGAAAAACCGTCAAAAGTGGAAAGATATTGACACCCTCATTACCGGGAAACATTTCAAGGAAGGAAAGAAGGTTGGTGTCAACATTATCAAGGAAGAAGAAAAAACACTTTCCACTATTCATGGAACAAGGCATCACAAAACCACTCTTCAACAAGCTATTATCAGAAACCTACATCCATTACAAATTGGAGAAGTTACAACAAAAATAGATGGAATCAAAGGAAATAAAATTATGAAACAACTAGACACCAATGATTAAGACAAAAAAAAATTGATTTTGGATGGATAGATAATCATCAATGGAATGAATAAATAAGAAACATAAGAAAATCATATTACTTGGTCTCATCACATGTGAAGCCTTTAATTGAAATTCTTTGAGGACAAATCTTTTTGGAGGGTACTATGTTATGACTCAATGGGGGCATATATGGGGTTAAATGTGTATGATATGACCCCAAGGGGGGCATATATGGGGACAAATGTACATATAATGTGTAAATATATGTCTAATTGGGTTGGTCTAATAGTAAAGGCACCTCATATGTAGTGTGTCAATAGGTATATATAGATATCATGTATTCATTATTGGAGACACATGAATTGTGATGCATGAATGCAATTATGTATTTGGAGGAGGTTCTCCTATTATTTAAGGAGTTATTGTATAACTTATCTATCTTGGATTTGTGCTCCATGTTCACATTTTGTACATGGTGTGTACTTCTATTCTGTTATGATATTTTAAGCATTTGGAGCATTACGGTTATGCTCAAATAGACTTACAATTTCTTCTTCCACCTCCTTTAAAACCCTTTATTTTTTATTTTCCTTTTCCCTAACCTAGTCAATTCCTACCTTCTTCACTTTTTCAAGGTTATTTTCAAGCTATTGCAAGGAAAAGTATTTAGAAATTTCATCCTAGGTTTTTCAATTTTTGGGAATCAAATGTCTAAAGGATTCCTCAATTAACCAACCATGATAGAATTTAAGGGGATAAAGGGAGTTCTGATCCTCAACTTAATTTTGAAAAAGAACACGCAGGTAGTTTGAAGAACCTCCATAACCTTCCCATGACTTAAATATTGAAAATTCCTCAACAATCCTTCTAGTAGTTAGGAACATGTCCAATATTTTAGAAATACCTTCTCTACCTCTCCTAGAATTTATCCAAGTGAGGAAAACCTAAATTGGCTCAACATAAACCAAATTTAACTCTTCAAAGAGATGAGATAAATTATTTTCTAGTGGGTCATTCCTGGCCACTTCTACCCGAAATACCTTTAATATTAAGGTTGGGATGAGATCAACACCTAAAATTACATAATCTCCTACTAGATAATATTGTTCCTTAAACATCTCCATGTAAGCATTTCTATCCCCATAGAGCCCATAAATATTAACCATCATGTACAATTTTCCTAAAAAAATTGATCTACCTTATAATATAATACCTACATTCAACATATGAGTAGATAGGGAATCAATAATCACATTCCAAACAAATACAAGACCCCTAGAAAACCCTTGGCATCTATAGAGAAAAATCTGCATGCCTTTATGATAGAAGACAATGTCTAAATTTCTTTTGACCTTGAACACATGGTTTCTTGGAGAACTACTACATTAAATTTATATATAGTGAACACTATTTTAGGGATTTTTGTTTAAGGGTGCCCCTAACCCCTCACAAATTCAAAGAGAGAATGATCATTAAGTCACATTCTTTTGGGTGTTACCTACTCTAAGGGCCCTGCTAACAGTTAGTTGTTTGTATCCCTTTACCTCCCTTGAAGCCTTGGATTTTTATATTGACATATGTGTTTTTCTCCCCACATGATTGGGATAACCTAAATATATGGCTAAACCTCCCTATATTTAACCTTTCTCATCCAAGGGAACTACTTTCCTGGGTCATAGCTAGTAGATAGACTAAACGGTGGAATTTTGGGGCTTTTATTTGCATTACTTTGAAGAAATATCCCTTGGGATGGACACAACATCACTTGATTCCATCAAATACACATAGTCCAAGGAATCAAGAGGTGTTCCTAATGAAAATAATATAACCCTTAGGGATTTTATCACCTGATACCCCCTTACCATCAAATTTCCTCTTGTTTAGGGACTTTTAGAGGTAAATTGAGCCAATTAATTTTATATTGAAGCTTGGGATGTAAAACAATAAATATCGTTCTTTGGTTATGCGAGAATGATTGCTTCTAAAGCTTGGAAGCCTTAATATTGAGAGAAATTTTCCTTGGAGAAACCATAAGTCGTGTCCTCCCTCATAAATAAATAAGAGATTCTTTAGATATCTTCCCCCTCATTACACCATCCATATTATCTTCCTTTAAGACATCATACAGATTTGGGTCTAGTTATTTTATAAGCCAATTTGTTTTCTTGTGTTTCCATCCTTTTTTAGGGATTTTGTGTTGATGTTTGTGGTAGCATCAGACATGTATTTCTGCACATGTCTATGTTCCTAGTTGTGTGTAAATCGTCCAAAGCCTTCTACTCTTGAATTTACTTAATTATAAGAATTATTAAAGTAAATTGTTATTATTAATTAACTATGTAATTAGTTAATTGAGTTATTTAAGAAATATGCATAGCATGGATCATGTAATCTAAATCTTAAGTGAGAGTGAGAAGTGATCTCAACCATAGATCACTTTGAAGATTATAAAAAGATTGTAACTCATAGTTATAAAAGCAAGGCTAGGAAAAGGAGGAAGACACTTGTGTTGAGGGAGTCGACACAATTAGGGACTCTTGGTGAGATGCCAAGATTGGGAGGCTCTTGGCAAGATTCCAAGAGAAAGGGACCTTTGGTGAGATGCCAAGGTCGAGGTCTTTGGTGAGATTCCAAGATCGAAGATAACAAACGAATTTTTCTAGTTGGAGTGTAGGAGAAAATAATGACTTTTTCTTACACTAAAGTGAGGAGATCTCGCAGGTTGGTTGAAGATATTTTATCCAAGTGTTGATCAGAGGGTCAGATCATGAAGGAATACAATTCAATATCTTGGATAAGTGGAGAAGGACTTCAATATAGAGGTCATACATGTAAAGGAGGAGAGAGAGAAGAAGTTTTTGTAGGTGGGTTTTAGAGAACATAAGCCATAGGAAAGAGTCAAACCGTATGGATCTTGTCGTAAAAACTTTTCGTACACATCCACAGGTCACATTGGATATAGTCACGGATATCTGCAGGTCATAGTGGAGACAATCATGGATATTCACGGGTCAAAATGGGGAAAATCGCAGATGTTCACGGTTCACAGAAGGACAAGTCACAGATGTGTAAGGAAACATGCCAGAATAGGTCTTATAGTAGCACAAGAGTTTCCAAGTTTGTCTGTAGTGTATACTTCTCTCAGTTGACCATGATCCTGTTGAGTATGTGTTATATTCTTTGCATGGGTGTGTGTGTGGGCACGTCAGATACGACAACTTCGTCTGACGATCCCTACCACTAGAGCTCTGTCGTGTGCGTCAGACACTTTCCTAGGGGGGTCCTAGGGGGGGGGCAGGTATGCCCCTCCCTGGTTACGCGCAGGGGCCCGCAATTTTTTTTGGGGCCGTTTTTGCTATTTTTAGCGGATTTGTAAATTAATCCCGGATTAAGGGATTAGGGTTTTGGTATCTACGGAATACCTAAAAACATTGTATATATTGTATGGTGAATGGTGAAATTCAATATAATGAATATAAGAAAGGTTTTCCCAGTTGAGGGTTTCCGGTATAAAATCTCTGTGTACTCTGTGTATGAGCCATTGATTAATTTCTGCATTGCTTAAGAATCTGTATGCATTGCTTTACTTCGTAGGTTTAAAACTTACATGTGGTATCAGAGCTTGTTTTTGGCTTTAGAGGGACACCTTTGTTGTTGAGGGTTTGGCTTGGTCTTGATAGATCAAGTTTATCTTGGGTTTGTGATAAACCTGGGTTTAGTGGGAGATTTTGCAGTAAAGATTCGAGTAAAGAAAGAGGAATGGCGAGCTCATCTAGAATCGAGATAGAGAAGTTCAACGGTAAAAACTTTGAGCTATGGAAGCTCAAGATGGAGGACCTTCTTGTAGACAAATAACAATGGATCGTTGTGGATCCTGGTACACAACCTACTGGTACACTGTCTACTAGCACATAGGCTACTGGTACACAACCTACTAGTACACAAACTACCAGTACACCAACTACTGGTATGTCGAAGGAAGATTGGGACAAGTTGGACAAAAGAGCAAGGAGTACTATTCGACTCTGCCTGGTAGATTGGGTGTTGTTGAATGTCTCGGGAGAATCTACAACCAAGGAACTATGGGATAAGTTAGGGAATTTGTATCAATCAAAGTCCCTAGTAAACAAGTTGTTTCTTCGAAAGAAGTTGTATCATCTTAGGATGGAAGATGGAGATTTTGTGACAGAACATCTAAATTCCTTTAATACTCATGTAAGTCAACTTGGATCTGTTAATATTATGATTTTAGAAGAAGATAAGTGTATTACTTTGTTATGTTCTTTGCCAGACTCTTGGGATAATCTGGTTGTAGCAATAGGTAGTACCACTCAATCTACATTGAAGTATGAGGATGTAGTTGCATCCTTGTTATCTGAAGAGATGAGGTGAAAAAGCATGGATGGTCACAACATAGATGCTTTATTTTTAAGAGGGCATACCCAAGACAGGAACCCTGGTAAGCCTTCAGGATGGAGATCTAAATCTACAGGTAGATCTAAGTCTCTAGGAAAATATTTGAGGAAATGCTGGAAGTGTGGTAAAATAGGGCATTATAAGAAAGATTACAAGTATGCAAGTCTAAGAAGGTTGAAAAACCAAAGGGATATGATAGTACCTCTTCCACAGAGGCGAAAACCTCCACTAAATAAGGAGGTGATGTTTACCTAGAATATACAAGTACACATGCAGACCATGATGTATGGTTGATCGACTCAGGTGCATCATACCATATGACTCCTCACAAAAATATAAAAGAGATTCAATCTTTCTTAGGAAGAATAATTTTTTTACGAAGGTTTATCCCCAATTTCGCTGAGATTGTCAAATTGATCACAGGGATGTTGAAGAAGGACAGTGGAGTAAATTGGACAACCGAGGCCATAGCATCGTTCGTGCATATTAAAAAAGTCATAAGTGAGGCACCTGTGTTAGCAAGCCCAGACTATCTGAAAGATTTTCTTATCTTCTCATTTGCCTCTGAACATACTATCGTCGTGGTGCTCCTACAAAAGAATGAAGAGGGATTCGAACAACCAATCGCATTTTTTAGAAAGATCCTTAGAGACGCAGAACTGAAGTATGACATAATAGAAAAACAGGCATACGCAATGGTAAAAGCATTAAAGGCATTCAGAACTTATGCACTACATTCAAAGATAATCGTGTACATCCCTACCAGTTCTGTGAAAGATATATTGGTACATCCAGACAGTGACGGAAGAAGAGGGCGATGGCTTGCTAAAATCCAAGAATTCGATCTGGAGGTTAAACTGACCAAATTGATAAAAGGGCAAGGCCTGGCCAAAATCTTAGCTGAATCGAATCTCAGAGCCCTAGATATCAATTGTCTGCAGGAAGGTGACGAAGACGCAGACCTAAACGAGCTGGATGAGGAAACAAGCCCAAACAAGATCGAAGAGAAGTTCTTATCATCGGACTGATACAGAGACATAGTGTCATACCTACTAACTCTAAAATGCCCAAATGAACTATCACCATATAAAGCCAAAACTTTAAAACTCCATGCAGTTAAATATTGTATCACCGAAAATCAACTATATTAGAAAGACCCACTTGGTTTTCTATTAGTCTGTTTAGTTGAATCGGAAACTCAACGGGTTATAAACGAATTTCATGAGGGAGTCTGTGGGGGGCATCACGCATGGAGAGCTACAACTTACAAGATCTTGAGGGCTGGGTACTACTGGTCGAAACTCTTTTCGGACATCAATGCCAAAGTGCGTGCCTGCAACCCTTGTCAACTATTCGCAGGTAAACAGAAGCTCCCGGCACTGCCTCTAGTTCCAGTCAAAGCTGAAGCCCCATTTCAGCAATGGGGTCTAGACTGCAAGATTAATCCCCATTCCAGTGCTCAACATAAGTGGATCTTAACAGCTACATATTATTTTACTAAGTGGGTGGAATCCATTCCAACCAAAAAGGCAACAGACTCGGTGGTAATCGATTTCTTGGAAGACAATATTTTGTCAAGATTCGATTGTCCCCGAAAGATAGTTACTGACAATGCCCAGGCCTTTAAATCTATGGCTATGATCAGCTTCTGTCAAAGGTATAACATCGTTCTTGGCCATTCCACAACATATTATCCTCGGGGGAATGGATTGGCCGAGTCATCCAACAAGAGCCTGGTAAATATAATCAAGAAAGTATTGGATGAAAATAAAAGGTCTTGGCATGTGCACTTAAAATACACATTATGGGCAAACCGCATCACCACAAAAAGGTCTATTGGAATTTCGCCTTTTCAAATGGTCTATGGGACAGATACTGTTCTACCTATAAAGCTAGCACTACTAGTGATGAAGTTATGGCAGGATCAAAACGAGGAACCCAATCATGTAACCAGAAGAATTAATCAGCGGATTGAGGTTCAACAGCATAGAGTCGAAGTTGATGAGAAGATGCAGAAGTACCAATATGATATGAAAGCATTGTTCAACCGCAAAGCAAAGGACAGAGAATTCCTTCCAGGAGATTTAGTGATAAGATGGGATGCAAGAAAGGAGGAAGCAACGAAGCATAGTAAATTTGACCACCTCTGGTAAGGACCATTCAGGGTCTCGGCTCTGGAAGAAAAAAATTATTTCCTACTGGAAAATATAGACGGAGAAGTCCTCAACGCCCCTGTCAATGGGAGTTATCTAAAGCACTACATGACGTAACAGTCACCAGATTAAAAAAAAAAATAATAATAGTAAAAACAAAAATAAAAATAAAAAATAATAATAAAAACAAAAATTTATTATATATATTTTGTGCACATATATGTATTTTCATTTAAACATTTCTTTTTGATTTTCTTTTTTCGTTCATGAACTTTCGACACATTTCGAATAAGATTCGTATTTGATTTTTACAGGATTCCAGTTGCATACGAAACAAGTAGGAAAAGTAAACTGAAAATCAGTGTCAGAAATAAATCGGCATAAACAGGTGATACCTAAAGTAGTTTCATATTGCACAAAGAAAGTGAAATGAAAAGGTAAAGATGAGATTTCTCAAAAGACATGTTATTAAAGACTGTTAAAGAAAACCGAGGTAATGTCTTTCAAACTGCAACATCAGCTGAACTGATAGATAACAGAGTTGTTTCTTGGTTTGATAATCTTTGAAAAAAATTAAGACAATTTAAACGATTCACCCAATCTAAAAAACAGTCGGTCAAAGTAAATTATCCCCGAAAATATCTACAAGAGTTAGTTTTGGATGGTCTGATCTTTTTATTTTCAACCAGTAAGTCACTACTTGGCATCCTTTCTATCTTCGGGTTTACCTTTAAAAAAGTCACCATCTTTCTGTTTCATATACGAAGGGATACAAGTTTTTCATTTCAACCTCATGAGTTTCAAAATAGATTGTGGAAAGAAGGCGGGTCTTCACAACTACTCGATCCCCTGCTAAGCGAAGGAACGTTTAGAGTGATCCTAACTTTCCTAGGTTTTTCAACGGCATCCGAGGATTGAAGCTTGCTCAAATGGAATTCCCTTAAAAAGTTATTTTCCTTTTTCTCCCTAAGAACAAAGATGTTGTGAAGGTCAAGGGAAGGTTGGTCCCGAGTAATCAAAGTAAGTTGACAGACCCATAATGCAAAATATTACATAGATATCAGCCCTGATACAAACTGATTTCCCCCATCTTCGCGCTCTAAAAAGAAAATTATAAGAGAGGTGGTGAAAGGAAATTTAGAAATTATTGCCCCCACCTAGTCCAAGAGACGATGAAAGGAAATTCAGAAATGATTTCCCTCGTCTCAACATTTAAATGCATAAATATATTCCGAAGTGGTGAAAGGAAATTCAGTAAAAGGGGCCAGATATCTTCACCGGGGTACTGAACAAGATCGTTGGCAGTGAAGCAATGTCTGAGAGATCTGTAAGGTTGTTATACATGAATATCACTCTTCTCTGGTAACCAATGCTTTTTAAAACCTGATCCACATCCCAAACTTAGACGGGACTCCCCAATTAAAACATATAATCTTATTCTTTTGATGCAAGCCAATACCCGCAAGATCTGTTGGGTCTCCTAGGACTGTTTCGATTGTCTTAAAACATACCTGAATTAAGTAGTGGGAAAGGGAAAATTGTGAAAGGGACTACAACTATGTTTAAAAAGAGTATCTGATTTTGAAAAAGCTTTTCAAGGTAAAGAACGAAGTCTTTTTCCCCTTTCGATACCCTATTATCGGGAACCTTTTCGCCTGATTGAGATTTTGACTCCATTTACCCAATATTGGCACGTGGTCTATTGTTCTTCCCACCTCACAGGAAGGCAGGATCCCTAGTTGGAGCCTATGTTGGAGCCGCCCTTGTTTTTCTAGCCCGTCACAAATTTCATTTTAATTCTTGAAATCTAAATATGGTTTTCATAATTTCCCTCTGAGATATCGAGGTCTCTAAAGCTTTATCACACGAGCAACGATGATTATTCTACTCTCGAAACAAGTCCTACCTTTCGTAAAAGTGTTCCCCCTCTAGTTCTACTTCGGGATCTCGTAGGTCGGATACTATAACTCATGTAATTCACACGTCCCGAGTCACGAAACAGTGAAATAGTTTTATTTTTTCACTCAAGACAGTAACGAGGGTAAGGTTTTAGCTAACCCATGATTAAACGTCATCTGGGTTTCGCGCCTCGGCGTTCACCAAAACCAAAAATTTATTGTCATGGCCCCGATAGCTGAGAACATGAGATCCTTATTTGACTAATCCATGTCAAGGTTAAAGGTAAAAGCTAACCGTGGTAAAATATTCTCTCGGTGTTTCGCCACTCGGCATTGTCCTTTTCGAAAGTTACACCGTCTAAATCCCGACTCGTGAAATCATGATGCGGTTGTAACGTGTTTAATTAATCACTTAATCCAAGATTATCTTCCCTTTATTTAAGTCATGTTATTGCGATCTCACGGTTTCGCAGCTCGGCATGTAAATCTCCTAGAAACTTATCTTCGAAGCTTCGAGTCGCGATATAGAGAATATAATAGTTATAAAATTAATCAAGCCCTAAATCATGATTACCTTTTATTAACCAAAATCGATCTTCACATTCTCGGGTGTTAGAGACTCAAAATGTTAAAATGAAATCCCCAATATAACGAGTACCGAAATATTGATTAACGTGGTAAACCGGATTAATTAAGCTAAATCAATACATATCCCGTGTTTTGATGTATACACGATTTACGAGGTAGCCTTAGTCTTTCATACGCCACCGACGTTTTAAACCGCCAAAATTTATGGCATTAATGAGGAAATAGGGTAAATCAATGAATATAAAATCAGATTTTTACGGCAAAATTTATTTCTAAATATGATTTGACAGACTTGTTCTGAAAGGTACTGAATTTTCAAATATATATAAGAGTTGTGGTTCAATATAATGAATGCATTTCATATTACGCAGAGCACATTATCTCTGAGCAACTGACTTCTGTATGTATACGCATTTCTATCGCAGAAGAGCCAAAACACAATCTCCAACCATGGCACCGCGAAAAGCATCAAAGGCAAATGTTGAGGTTTCGGGACAAGGGTCGGACAATGTCTCTGATACTTCACCTCTAAGTATCGATTCGGTCCCAAATTGGTCATTCGTTTCAGATGTTCTACAGGCAAAGTTGGTGGACTATTCCGACAACTCCAGCGATAACGAAAAAGATGATATGACCACCAAGTATAAAATAGTCGTCCAATCCGGAATGCACAAAGTAGCAGCCATGCCACGATTGCTTCCATATTATGATATGGTCCGATGGGCGTTGGATCATGTGGACATACCGACCAGGACTATAATGAACGAGCAGAGAGTCACCATCGGGACTTTCAGGCCAGAGCATCTGCAAACCATGTATAAGCTGCCCACGATGTCCGACTACACATATGACGCTTAATTCTTGGAGGAGTTCAAGGAGAAGGAATGCGTACAGTATGATAAAACCATGTCCAGTTTGATAAAGGATTGGGTTTCAAACACCGCGAATTTCAGAGCTGATACCCACGACGTATATTCAATCGCTTCGTTAGAACCGCAGTACAAATATGTGGCCATGATGACCTGTCGGTTATATGGGAAAGAGGACACCTCGCATTTTTTCCTTTCGTGGGTGCTTCTAATGTTTCGGGTCGCCGAAGGTAGCTCCTTTGACTGGGCAAAGATACTTTCTGATCGCTTGACCAGTCGGGTCATAGAGTATCGAGAGAAGAAGGAGAATGGGAAGGCGTCGTCATTCTTCATGTCCACATACATTATGGACGCAATTTGTTCTATAACACCATTTCCATTAATGAGCTGGAGTTGGACTCTGGCCGAAGACGAACCCATACATGTATATCATGCAAAATTATGGGAAAACAAAGCGGAAAATTTTTCTTATGAATTTTTTAACTGGGTAATGGTGCCCCTACATGTCGCCATTTTTGGTCACCCGCCACCCCGGATCTCGGACAACATAGTGACAAATTTGAGCAGCATAGCAGACTGGTACGTAGAAGTAGAATTTTCATACCTCAGAGTTTTCGGGGCTTCTGTTCCCCCACATGCGTTTCCATTGTTCATTCCCGACAAGCTATCTTGTCGCGAGGTTTCCCGACAAACGGTAATTGGCGGTGTAAGCAAAGAACTTAAAGGGTACTCGAAGAAGGTATGGCTGTCTTTTCCTGTTCCTTTGAATTCTTATTCTTTATTAGATTTCGGGCATGCCAAAGCCGAGGCGGCAGCCCTGGAAGACCTAAATTTGGTCTCCATCGAATACAAGAAGCACGATCCACAGAGGGTCGTGAGAAATCATTTGGCCAATTACGGGCTCAAGAGATTTGAGCATGAGAATTCACCCTCGAATGACATTTTCCGAGGAGAAAGGTCCTATGAGGAGATTCTAGCCCGGATACAATCCTTGGCACCCGAGGAAAGAGCCGATGTCCTGAAGTTCCAGGATCATCGACGTAGTTGTCTTCCCGCTGTGTTGCAAGGTGAGGGTCCAGGTATTTTGGAGACAAAACAAAAGGATGCCGAAGGTTTTAAGGATGCGACTCCCGACCAACGAAAACACCAGGACAAGGGGGAACAAACGAAGAATCCGGAAGTAGAGAAAAATATTCCAGACCTGCCAAAGAAACAAAATCCGGAGACAGAGATAAAGACTCCAGAATCTCCGAAGAAGCAGGGTCCGGTCGATACTCCGGGAAAATCGACGAAGAAGATCGGAGAACCCATCACATCAGTTACCCCCTTGCAGTCGATGCGGGGAAATATCGATGCAGGATGGATATTCAATGAGGCGTTGAGGCCCATAAGAGTAGAAGAACTCCCTCTGAATGAGTTTTTCTTCGATAAAAAGAGAAAGGCAGTAGTGAAAAAGGAATTCTATCAAGAAGGAGAGTCGACTGCCAAGAAATATAAAGTCATAACTGATGGGAAGGACAAGAAAAATGAGCAATTCGCTACTGAAATAGCAGGGAGACTAGGAGCATATGCCTCGGAAAATCAATTCTCAGTCCGACTCTTAAAGAACCAACTTAAAAGAAAAAATCGCCTAATTAGGACCCTTGAAGCTAGACTAGCCACATCAATAGAGACTGCTAAAGACCAGGCGAGCGTGGGAATAGAGCAGGCCAGATTGGCCGATAAAAATGAGATAGAGATGCTTAAAACTAAGCTCGAGCAAGCACATATGGTGGTCTGGGATGGTCGGATGCAAGTGAGCCAACAAAGGGATTTGATCGAACAGCTGCAGGCTAGGGTTGAGACCGCCGAGAGCAAAATGATAAACATTGGGATGTTCAAATCCCAGGCGATTGAGATTCGGAGCAGAGTCTCTGCGGCGCAGCGAAATTTGCTCACCAATATAGAAGCGATCCGAGACAACTATTTGCTGGTAAATCAGGTTTCTGAGAACTTATCTGCCAGAGAAAGGGATGTCGGAGCAGCTCGGGTCTCCTTCCAGGAGGCTGTGATAGCCACGAACAACAAAGTTTCGGCAAGTACTCCCAGGTTCACCATTTCAAAGAAAACCAGAGGAAACATTCTATTGAAGGAATGGGATCATAACATCGCCGAAGGAAAGCAGCAAGCCAAAAAGATAACCAATTCCTTAGAGGAGGCCTTTAGTTCTATAGACGATGATCTGCTAGGCATTGACAACAGAGGTAATGCTAAGACGTTGATGCAAATGAATGTGGAAAAGATCTTGCTTGATCTGAAGGAAAAAGAAGAAAGAGATTCGGCCGATATTTCTCAAATGACTATGGTGGACATAGTCCAAGTAGATAAATGCATGATTAAACCCAGCGTGCAATTATGTGCCATCGACATCATAGATGGACAGATGGAAGACATGCTGCAGCAATTAGCCCAAGAATGTTACTTCTTTGAAGCCAGCTGTCAAACAAAACCGTCTCGGCTAATATCTCAGCTGGTTGAAAGATGTGTCGCCTGTACCGAGCCCGCGCAAAGACAAACATCTAGCACCAAGTGAAGACAGAGAAGAAGAAATGGAATGATTTCTCTCCTCCCTGTCATAACCGAAATTTTGTGATTATTGAGATTCTATCTTATTTATAAAATTGTATAAATATACCATAGAAAGAAATAAACAAGGCTGGACCTTTTTGTGTTGATTGTAACAGAGTTTTTTACATTTGAGAGTTAATACAAAGCAAATCTGAAGATTCTCAATTCCATCACGACTTTGTTACAAGTTTGTTTCCTTGTATCTCATATTTCGTTTCATTTCATATTCCTAATTGATGTGCTTCGTTATAATTTAGTACGACCACTACTATAGCGAATGAATTCTAGTTTTCTGTAATTGTTTACTGTTTTTCCTCTGTACCAGCTATTAGCGGGTGTAAGACCAGTCTACATTTTCAGAATTCTACACATATTCTCCGCTACGTCGGTTATTTCCTTACAATTTTCCTCTTCTGTTTATACGTGTGATTCTCCCCTGATAGGAGCCTTACACCATAGAAAACTAAATGTTTTTCTCCCACCTCACACCTTTTATTAAAATATAATACAGTTATGGGAAAGAGCCTTTGATTTGCATCCCTATTTTATTCCTGAAACTGTAAATTCTCTTTTATACGACCAAATTGAGACAACATTTAATCTCTCTCTGAAGTTTTTCCTACTTTTACTGTTCCTCCATGACTGTCCCTATGCCAACACAGCCCAATATCGAACCTGGATTATCGAACCAAACACACATTGCTTTAAACCTTTTCGACACTATTCTCAAAACAACTACTAGCCAGGTCGAACTTGAACGTTCATGGGTAGCCATTGAACAAGATATAACTATCCAGGAATAGTTGGAAGCTAGACAACGCCAACGTAGAAATATTCGCTAGTTTCCTTAACCGAAGGTTGACGTTTCTCTCTTCTCCACCTTTTACCCACTTTCAGATGCCTAGAGACTGTACTTCTAAGCCTTAAGTACAGACTCTAGAACAACAGTTGGTATGATGATCATTAAGTAAAAGATCATTTTTCAGTATTAGAAATTGAAATTGATCTCTTCTAGGATATGTTCTTGGGTGTTGAATTTTCCCCAGGCATGTTATCTTGTAAATTCCATGGAGGTTACCATGGAGATGTTGTTGTTCCTTTTTCTTGTTCCGGGAAGGTTACCATGGAGGAATGATTGGTCAAAACACTAGAAGAGTGTTGAAGAGTGTTGTTCTTATTTCTTAATATTGCATTTTTTGTTTTAGCTCTTGTTCCGGGAAGGTCACAAGTGATAGCTCTGAGAAGGAGCTACTGTGATGATGGTTCCTATTCCTATTTTTATTATTGTTCTTATTATAAGAATATTATTGTCTTTTGTTTTTTTCTCTTGTTGTTTCTCTTGTTTGGGGCAGGTCATAGGTAATATCTTTGAGAGGGAGCTATAATGATGGTTGCAAGAGGCAAAATATTAGATCGTCTCTAGATGAGACATGGAGAATACTTTCCATACATAGAGATGTGTACATGACCGAACACATCCTTGTAACGATGGAGAAGAGGACGGAGTCAGAACCTTCTGGAAAGAAGGGAACTTTTGTATCTCATATAGAGATTGATTGTAAGGAGTAGAAGGATTCGAAGATGACTGTACAGATCCCTCTAGTTCAGTTGATCACTCTTCATATCATCGTGAGGAGTTAGTAGAGCTAGAAGGTCCTACCCAGAATTGTTGCAGTAACCAAGAAGATATCAACATGGTCTCGTGATACTTTGCAGGATGCATAGAGGATACAGATATATGGCATAGATGAGCCATATCATGAGGAGGAACAGATGTCTTCACCAGTGGTGAAGCAATCATCCCCACCAAGTACCAGCTCAGAAGGAGCTAGATTTCAGAGCAATTCAACCCTCATGATCTAGTAGGGAGGAGAAGCTTCCCTACAACAGTTCATAGGAGATCATACTTCAGAGCAGATGACTTTGGAGATTATATAGACTAAGAGGGAGTCAAGCTTAAAAGGGAGCATGCATAATCATAGTGAGCCTGATATTAGAGAGAGTTAGTGGCATATCTCTCCTTGGATTTAGATGGGAGAGAGAGAGACGTCTTCCAGGACTAATAGGAAGGTTCCATGAGTTGAGAAGGATAGATCGAAGCTTCAGAGGCTTCGAGGAGATATGAGACCTCCTGGGAGGATTCCCTTGTTTAAGTGATAGAGGAGGAAGTCAGTCAGAAGGACTGGGATATGGATTTTTCCTTGGTTCCGACCAGAAGGGAAGTCAGTGGTGAATTCCAAGTTTATCTACAAGATCAAGCATATTGCAAATGGCAGCGTAGAGAAGTACAAAGCAATATTTGTTGCTAGAATATTCTCCCAGAAAGAGGGAGATTATTATGACGAGACACTTTCTCTAGTATCTAGAAGAAGTGTACATAGAGAAGATACAAGATACATGAGAAGGAGTCTCATGTATCTAGATTGAAGAAGGATTTGTACGGGCTTAAGCAGAAACCCAAGGCAGGATATGCCAGACAATTATTTTGATGAGCTTGGGAATGGTTTCCCCTTGATATTGGATGACATGTTTCTTACAGGGATGAGAATCTCGTAGATGGGTGCAAGAGGAAACTCACTTTAAAGTTTGAAATGAAGGATTTGGATTTAATGGGATTGGAGGTGTGGCAGAGACCAGATGAGATTTTCCTTATCCAAGGAAAATATACAGTTGAGATCTTGTAGAGATTTAGGATGATGGACTACAAGGCCATGGCCACACTGATGGTGATGAATCTGAATCTCTTGAGTGATTCATATTCAGATTTGGTGGATCCCACAATGTACAAATAAATGATCGGATCCTTGATGTACCTGGTTAACACCAGACCAGACATATGTTTTGCAGTGAACACCTTGAGTCAGTACATGGTTGAACCTAGACATGTACATTGGATAGTAGAAAAACATGTGTTGAGGTACCTACATGGTACAATTGGATATGGTTTGAGATATGTCTTGGATGGAGATGTGAAGCTGTAGGGTTATACAGACTCTGATTGGGGAGGGAGTGCAGTGGACCAAAAAAGTACATTAGGATGTTTCTTTATACTTTAGTGGCACTCAGTACAATAGAGGTAGAGTATATAACAACCAATGTTGCAAGTTGTGAAGCAATGTGACTTCAAAATTTGCTTGCAGGGTTATTTGATCTAGATTTGGAGCCAACTTTGATATATATTGTGATAATCAAAGTTGTGTGAAGCATATAGAGATCAAATACCATTACATTTGAGACATGATGTAGAAAGGAGTTGTGGAGCTCCGATACATATCCACATATGAATGGATAGCGGACATTCTCACCAAGTCTTTGTCTAGAGTGAAGTATGAGTACTTCAAAGACACATTTGGCATGATGCAGAATGTCCACCCTCATTGAGAGGGAGGTGTGGTGTTTCTCCTCCTATTAGCTAACCCCTTTGGCCAAGGGTTCCCTAGACCATTCATGTCAGGTGGATGAGGGGGTAATGCACTGTCGGACCCAATGAAAGAAGAAACATTGCACATAGAGTCATGAGGACTATGGGAGTATCTCTGTGCTATTGGATGAGACTATGACTATGGATTATGGCATGGTAGTAACTGTGTGCTACTAGCTGATTGCTACATAGTTATAGAGACCATTGCCTATGACTATGGTTGATGGAATGGTATTATTTTTGTGCTACTAGTTGATTGTTGCATAGTCATAGGGACTACAGAATATGATTATGGATGATGACATGGTAGTAGTAGTGTGCTACTAGTTGATTGATGCATAATCATAAAGACTATTGAACTACATGGTGGTAGCTTTTGTAACTACCAGATGATTGCAGTATATGACTATGGTTGATGACATGGTAGTAACTGTGTGCTACTATTTTATTGTTGCATAGTCATAGAGTTTTTGACTATGTTTGATGGCATGATAATAGTCGTGTGCTACTAGTTGATTGTTGCATAGTCACAAATATGATAACTATGGATGATGGCATGGTAGTAGCTTAGTACTACTAGTTGATTGTTGCATAGTTATGGTGACTATTGGATTGTAGATCATGACTATGGCTGATGGCATGGAAGTATCTTAGTGCTACTAGTTGATTGTTTCATAGTTATGAGAGACTACTAGATAACATGATAGTCACTTAGTGCTACTAGTTGATTGCTATGTAGTCATGACAACATGGTGGAAGCTTTGTGCTGCTAGTTGATTGTTGGAGAGCATGGTAGTAGCTTAGTGCTACTAGTTAAATGCAGGATAGTCATATAGACTATGGTAGAGGATGGAACTACTGATAGCATGGTGGAAGCTATGGGGCTACTAGATGATTGCAAAGTAGTTAGTTGACTACTAGAAGAAAACATCATGGAAGAATACCTCCCTAGCTAAGAAGGAGTGTTGATGTTTTGGTAGCTGGGGGAGGTATTCCCTCTTGGAAAACTTTTCTTAGAGAAAAAAAAGATTCCAAGAAGTTAAAGGAAAACCATTGAATAGTTGAAGAACACCTCATAAAAGAACAAAGTAATATAGAAGACCACAAAAAGGAAGTCGGCCCATAGAAATAATAAGATCTAGAATAAGAAGTTGGCCCTAGACAGGCGCCTCGATTAGTACAAATACAAATTTGGGTTAGTTCATTTGCACAGTGAGACAATTCTCCTTCTGCAGTGCGCATTAGGCAGTTGTAGCTGCAACTGCAGCTGCAATTTCACTATTTCTGGTTTTTGGTTCTCTTAGAGAGTGCGCCCCACTTGGGGAAGGATATTCTTGGTGGATCTTGGCGGTTTCTCTTGTGCTCTGCCTCTGGAGGAGTTGCGCTGAGGTTGTGTGGTGTTTCTCGATTGTTTCATGCCAGTTTTTGTAGTAGTTACAATTGCATTGGCAGTTACATGTGGCACCAACTCTGTGGTGCCAACTCAGTTCTGTGGTGTTGCTCAGTTGTCAAATATCGCTAGGGTTTAACAAGAAGATGAGATAAGTATTTGTTTTTTCATTGTTGGTTTCTCTTGTGATTAGAGCTTGTTCATGGTTGTATTGGAATACTCTCTCTAAAAAAAATTAATTGAGTTTTTCTTCAAGTTTGAGATTTTCCCAAGATAAATCTTTGTGTCTTCTTGTACTTGTTTATGTATTGCTTATATATTTAAGTATATAATTATTGAATGTTAAAAGAAGATAAAAATGCTATAGTAAATCTAATGTTAACTAAACTAATAAAAATCTAACATAAATTAAGCTAAAATATATCCCTAAACAAATCAACTAAATACTCAAACTCTTTTGAATCCATATTTTTAAATTAAAACAAAGAATTTTTTTTCATAATGGTGAGGCACACTACACAAATGCACTTGCCAATTTTGAATGCCAACTCGATCCTTAAAAATAAGTAAAAATACAAATTCAACCATTAAAAAAAAAATTGCAATTTGGACATCTTCTTTTTATGGAACCTACAAACTTCTCTCACACACGTATACATATACTTATCTTATATGACTTGCACTTCGTTATATCTTGGGGAACCAGAACCTCCCGCCGCATGCAATGTATTATGGAATTTGAAGTTTCATAATACATTTTTTTTTGTTTTTAGACAAATTTATATGTAGATACAAAATCCATACATCAACATCAATATTTAAGGGTATAAAAAAATTGAATCCATCAAATCTAAGGTGCACTTTATAGTCATAAATTTTAAACACTTAATTTACTATAGATATAATGTATATCCTACCTAAATTGGATAATAAAATAGATTAAATAAAAATTTGTTGAAAGAATAAATATAATACTAAACTAATTTTAATTAGTCCCACATTCCTAATACTCCTAATATACATACAATATTAGTAGACATACAATATTAATGATTATTTAGATATCTAACTGGATCACATATGATCTATATTGAAGAAAAGTATGTGTCCGCCCTTCCTTAACACACAAAAATGCTCTTGCCCCCACTTGAGAGACAACATTAGTAAGAGATTTCTTTGCTTACACGAATAAATGTAAGTGTACTTTAAAAACGATATATGAATTGCATATGACGTGATTCACCCTCCCACGATTGCAATGCAAAGAGTTTTAATTCCTCATCTGAATTTTGTGCCAAATTTGTTAAAAATATATGCACGGAAGGAAACGGAAGACTGCGGCATTCAAATTGCTCTAATCCTGGTTACCTTATTGGAATTTTTAAAATCCAAATTGTTGTTGTAATTTAAAATTTTCAATTTATTATTTACTATGTCGATAAGTTTATATTTATTGAAAAGGTGTTTCGTTAATATGTTTACTTTTTCATATTTACTTAATTGTATTAAGAAATTATTATAAAATCATATGATTGTTAAATTTAAATAATTAACAAGGATTAATATTTACTTAAAAATTCATTATCATATGATTACCAAATTTAAATAATTAACAAAGATTAATATATTTGTAAGCTTTTATTGCCAAGTTTAGATTATTAGCTAGATATTGGAGTTGAAGTGTGAACGGGCTCATGCCACGAATTTGACTATGAATGGGATATTTACAACTCCTAATGTTTTGTTGTGCTAGGAGGGAAGCGTTTTTTTCATGTTTTAGGGTTTCACTGTGAGTGGGACATAAAGAACAATTTCAATTGGTTTAATGATTCATGGGCATAATAGAATAAGAACATTCACCGACAGAACTCGCAGTGCCAAATAGTAGCACAACTCTCCCGGTCAATTTTTTTTCAATTGGTTTAAGGATTCATTCCTTTTGGATTCCCCTCTTACTTTATTTCTCCTCTTCTTTGCAAATGTTGGGATTTTAGTGTGGGGAAAACAAAGGTTTTCTATTTCTCTTTTAATTTTTTTGGGTTATTCTAATGCTAATTCAAATTCAAAAATGATTTTGTGTTGGAACACTATTCTTGTGGGCATATCTATTGCTAATGATGAATAGTTGGATCTACAGATTTTAGTGGTTAAGTTTGTATAATCCATGTGTTTCAGGGTTTTTCATTAGGCTAAATCTATTTATGCATTCAGAAATACAATTTAAACAACAAAAAATAGCTATTTTGTCCAAATTTTCGCCTAATTCCAACCAAAAAAACTCTTTAGTCGAGATGTAATATTATTTGCACTTTGTCTATATTTCTGTTCTGGGAACATGCTTCGTTGGGTCTATGGATAACGAGAATAATAGTTTCTATTAATCAATCAATTGGAAGGTGGCAGATGGCACTGTCAGCGTTATAATTAGGATTCCCATCGTTTTGGTCAGTTCCCTTTTATTTTTCTTGGATGCAACGAGTACAACAAGCTTAGAAATTCATGAAAATGCACTGCACATGGACAACCCAACCAATTTCTACTCCCTGCTTGTAATACCAGAAATGACCAGAAAACAGAAAAGGTAAAATGTCAAGTAGATTTCTTCAGATAGATTGTGGCGTTGGTGATCTACAGACTATAAAAGTGACCTATCATCGATGCCTACAGAAAGTGGCGAACAATATGGCTTCTCCGCATAATTTACTTTTCGAAGTTGTCTTTTCCCATCAACCCCATCGATCAAAGTAACTCATGTACAAAATGATAATGATTATGGGATTATGAATGTGTGTTTTTTACTGTTTAATTTTTTATCGTTAATTTTTTGAAAAATTAGTGGTTTGTAAGATATTATGTGAAAAAAATAGTTTTCTAATTATTTTGTGTTTTAGTTTTGTTCATCAAAATTTTTGGACATAATTCTGTATGAAATTATAATTTTATAATTTTATGTTGTTTAAATTTTATTTTTAAATTTAAAAATAAATTAAATTTGTTAAAAAAACTTCTTAAAACATTTTAATTATAAAAACTTAACCATTCAAATTTGCAAAACCAACAAATTGTCACCCAACTTTTAACAAAATAAAAATAATAATAATAAAAAAAAAAAAAAAATTGTACTATAAATAAACCAAATGAACCATTTTCTTGAGGCGCTTTATATTTGAAGGATAACTTTTTTCCAATTGAAGAGTGAGTTTGACTCTATGATGTGACGGTCTTAGGCAATGTTAATTGTTTAGGCTACGCGATCATTCGATTTATGGAGTAGGCACCTGTGAACATAGTACCTACTATGCCTTACGATATAAATAAATGTTAGCCATTTAACAACATCCTCGTGAAAGACATGGTATGAAGTTAATCATCATCTTGCAATTTTTTTAAGTATTCATTGGACACCAAGTATACATCAATTCAAAGTAATATATATATGTAAATTACTTTAAGTTGAAGATTAGATGAAAGTAATGTTTTTTATTATTAAATATTAGCATAGTCACATAATTGTTGTTCTACTGTTTAGTACTGTTTAGTTGTGTTATAACCTTTTAGTTGTGCTTTAACCTGTTAAGAATTAATATTGTTTTGTCCATCATTATTTATTTATTTTCATCAATCATAATTATGTAATAATATAATATATATCTAATAATTTTAATATATACTTTAATCTTAATATAAAATGTATTGTTTTGTTTACGGTGATAGTATTTAAAAAAAAAAAATATATTCATTTTTGTTTAGGAATAAATAGATATACTACTCAATCCATCATGAATGAGATTTTTTGCAAAGATTGTTAATAGTGAAAATTAATATGTAAGTGTATTGAGTTGGAGATGATGTGTTTTCATACTTGTTTATATGAAAAATCATGAAAAATCTTATTCGATACTTGTTTAAAGTAAAACATTTCAATACTTTCAGCCCCCTCAAAAAGTGAATATTTTAGATTGAGAGCTACGCTTGAGTTTCCATATTTTTTGTCAAAAAATAATAATTGAGGGTTGTTTGTTATTCAAAATGTATAATGAATAGTACATTGAATGGAACTATAATATTCATAAATATAATAATAAAAAATATAATATAAATAAAATAATGCATAATAATAAATAGATAGTACAACTTTTTATATTTAGATGTGGTGATTGGTGAAATCCATTGATTATGTAATTAATTCTACATATTGAAAGACGTGAAGGGAGCAATAACACTTCAATTCTATCAACCAATTAGAAATGAGAAACACAAATATTTTTATTATATCCAAAAATATATATTTGTTTTCCTATGTTAAACATTACATTGCATACATAAATTTATGGTAAAAGAAAAATTAATGTCACATCATTGTCACATCATTGTCACATCAAAAACAAACTCATTGCTATAGTCTCATGGCAGGGACTAATAAGGAATTTGAATAATAAATAATACACATTACAGTATAGATTTCACTAAGAATATACATACAAAGACTTAAAAAGTAAAATGTTTTGGTTTTCTCGAAAAATAGTTTAATTTCTCTTTATAAAGACGCAACGGAAATCAAACTATTACTTCTTGAGAAATGATAGAACCTTTAGCTTGCATGCCTTTGGCCTTTGTTTTAGAAAAGACAAAACCTTGCTTAAACAAATTCTACTTGGAAATACTCCACAAAATAAATGCATTGTTTTGTTTATGGTGGGGTATTTAAAACAAAATACTCTATGTTGTTAACACTTTTTATTGTCTACAATTATTTCAACTAGCTCTATCTTTTGGTAAAAGTGTCTACTCTATTTACCTAGTCTCTGTGGTTGTGGCCTCTCCCTCTACTAGTATAGATATTCTCCTTATGTGGATATCTGGGACTAGGAGCATTTGGATCAGTCATAATTACATAATTAATTCAATCAATCCAAGTGTTATTTTATATGTGTTTTTGTTTTTGTTTTTTTATCTGTGTAAATAAAAAATTTAAAAATATCAGCTTATAAAATGTAATCATGTCTCCACCTATGACTTCTACAAGAGGAGACGATGTAATGCATGAACTCTAACCTATTGTTGACCTGCATATTGGAGTTGTAAACCACAATAATCTTTATGCCCGGCGTGAACATATCTAAAACGTCCCCAGTTGTTAGTGGACCTGTCAATCTGAACATCTCTGGGATGAAGTTCATCAGGTGAGAGTGATTTTTAATATATATATATATATATATATATATATATATATATATATATATATATATATATATATATATATATATATAGATAGATATGCACCTCAAGGGAAGTATGGTAATGGATTGTAACCCTACCATTTTTGACCTGGTACGACTCCACGACTCTCCACTTGGTAAGCTCTCCACTTTTCAATGACGCTGCGATGGAGCTGAACCCACCCCACTTACCCAAGGACCCCACTCCACTTACCCAAGGCAGTCCACTCACCATTCAATAGACATCTGATAAGGGAAGTCGATACTGTAACTAGTAAAAAAAACATAAATAAATAAACCAAATTACATAAAAACATAATACCCAAAGCAAAGTAAAAATCATAAACAAAATAAAACACTTAAATCATCTTAATCACAAAATCATCCAATTTAATGATAAATGAACATCTTTTGTCATACAAGAAAGTTAATGCTTGAAATCATAACCTTCTATTTATTGCGACGACTAAGAATATTATGAGCAAATCAAATTGTGGCCATTAAAATCCCATCTATGATTAAAAGACCATTATTTTTGTCCATTTCTAATAGGTGTACAAAACACACCTATTTCTATTAAAGATGTTGTTAACAAATAACAAAACACTTATTCATAGTGATTGATTTAGTGATTGATTAAGCACCATACTATCACATCTTTATACATGAAAATTGATTGATTAAGCACCAAAGTATCCCATCTTTATACAAAATGAGTAAAACATAAATAAAAGACATTTTCGGAGCCACAGATTATGAGTGAGTGTTGAACACGTGACAACAATACAGTTTCGGGAGTTCAATCAATTTCAATTCTTAGAATTTAGTTCAGGATTTCAACCAATTTCGATAGTTAGAATTGTGTGTAAGAGTTCAACCATTTCTTGGTTCATGGACCACAGACAGGAGAGGAAAATTTTGTGGTTGAGTATGTTTTTTCTTGGGTTGTATCTCCGAGATTGAGCAATAAAATACCATTCAATTGCTTGTGGATATTGTTGGTGTTATTCATTTGTGTTTATTGTTTGTTACTCCTAATCTAATTTTGCAGTGACACTTCTACATTCTTTGTGTCTAATTCTCAACATGTGGTATCAGAGCCCAAGGAGAAGGAAGTAGTTTGGTCATTGGTAATCTGTGCACAATGAAGAAGAGTCCATTCGTTGACCATTCACATGTAGAGAAGAGATGTCAAGGAAACTGTTTGGGATTTATAAGAGATGTCAAGGAAACCGTTTTGGATTTATGTCTGTGATGAAGAAAGTGTCAAGATTGTTTGCAGTTCTGTGATCCATATGAAGGAGGTCAAATTGTTGATCGTTATAATGTATTTAATTATTTGTTATTCCAGTTAACTAGTATGGATGTAAAAACCGATGAGGAATATAAGGGAGTGACATTGTTGTGTTTGTTTCCCGAGTCTTGGGATCATTTAGTCAATTCTATTAAATTTAGCACAACATATACCCTTGATTTTGACTCTGTTATGGGAGCTTTGTTGTCAGGTGAGGTGAGGAGGTAGGTCTATCTGGAGAAAGAGGGGAATCAAGAGGTCAAGGTGGAGCACTCAAAGTGTCCAAGGGCATCTTGGTGGTTATGAAAGATATAAAGATAAGAAACCTTTACAAATTGGAAGGAAACACTCAAGTAAATGAAGAAACAATGGTATTTAAGGAAGCATGGGCATCTACTTGCTTATGACATCAACTAATAGGCCATATCAGCAAGAAAGGGTTGGGGATGCACGTACTCCTAAACCATAAGTTAATTCCAAAATTACAATATTTGAATTTCTGTAAGTTTAATATCTATGTTGGCTATAGTTATGGATATAAGGGATGTAGATTGTGGGATCCTATTTCCCACAAAATCATATATAGCAGAGATATGTACATGGAACAATTAGATGTTGTTTAGGATTGCAAAGAAATATTTGTTTGTAAACTCAGGGAATCATTATGTGGCCTAAGAGTACCCAGGAAATAGTACAAGATGTTTGATTCCTTCACGGTGAGCCAAACTTTTACTAGAAGTGAGTATGATCATTGTGTTTACTTCAAAAATTTTAATGGCATATTCATTATCTTGGTGTTGTATGTTGATAGATATGCTTGTTGCAAGCCCAAGAGTTGTTGAGATCAACAAGCTAAAGGAATAGTTGGCCAGGATGTTTCAGATGAAGGATCTAGGAGTAATAAAACAAATCTTCGGCATAGAAGTACAAAGAGATGGGGAAACTAGTAAAGTGTGGTTATCAAAACAAAATTCTATGGTGAAGATATTAAATATGTTTAGTATAAACATTTTGAAACAAAAAATATCTCTTTATCTTTCCATTGTAAGATTTCTTCAAGTTTTTTTCCTGGTAGTAAGGAAGAAAATGATTATA
>ML781231.1:62522-96949 GCA_009831015.1 Picea engelmannii
TAAATAATATAACACATGCAATATAACCATGAAAAAAATATAACACATTCCAAATAGTAAGGATTTCTATTCTCATAGGTTCATGAAGTTTAACCATCTTGTAGACGCTTCCTAAAAACTTGGATCTACATTCTACTATAATGCCCACATTCAAGATATGAGTAGAGAAGGAACCAATACTAGCATTCCATCCAAACACAATACCCCCAAACAAAACTTTGGTATCTATAGATTAGAAATTCCATCCCTTTAGGATAGAAGGAAAGGTCTCAATGCCCTTTTAATTTGAACACATGGTTTCTTGGAGCATTACTACCTCAGGTTTATATATAGTGAATAATATTTTTATGGATTTCTGCTTAAGGGCATCTTTCTCCCCTCTCACATTCAAGAGATAATGATCATTAAATGACTTTCTTTTCTGTCTTCCCTGTTGTGAGGACTCCACCAATAGGTAATTGTTTTCCTTCCTTTAGCTGCTTCGAAGCCTTGATTTTTTTTATTGAAATACATTATTTTTACCCATGGAACTGAGTTGACCTACATCTACCGATAAACCTCCCTCTATTTCCTCTTTTTCATCCAAGGGCCTTGATTTTCTAGGTTGTACCTCATAGATAGATTATAGGAAAGGATTTTGAGGCTTCGCTCTATATTCCTTCGAAGAAACCTCCCTTGGTATGGGAACCACATCACTTGAATCCATTGGCTCTACATAGTCCAAGGAATGAACAAGTCTTCTAATGAAAAAGTATAACTCTTAAGGATTTAGAAACTAAGACCCCCTTACCATTGGCTTCCTCTAGTCCAAGGATTTTTGGAGATAAATAAAACCCGTGATATTTAGATTGAAGCTTAAGGTCTGAAATGCAAGATACCATACCTTGAATATGCGAGAATGAATCGTTCTGAGGCTTGGAATCCTTACTCTTGGGAGAAAAGTGTCATGGAGAAATAATAGGCTATGTCCTTGATCCTAAAGAAACATGAGCTTCTTTAGAGGTCTCTCATCTTGCCACATCCTCCATATCATCTTCTTTCAAGACTTTACAATGATTTGGATTCAGTTCTTTTATAACCTAGGTTTTCTTCATATATTGCCATCATTTTAGAGGGATTTTTCACTCTCTCCATGAATTCCCAATTTCATGACAACCACACAATGAAAGGGTGGCTTCCAATAATCCAATTTTTTTGCATGTGACCAAGATCCCCATTCAATGCCAATCTCAATTGGTAAGCCTTCCCATAGATCTAATTTGATCAATATCCTTGCAACCCATTGATCCATTTTACCCTAGAAAGCCTCTTCCAGAGCTATGAACCTTCGTAAGGTGTTTCCATTGGATTCAAGCATCTATTTACACCAAAATTCTAGAGGAAATACTAACTATGAGACCAAAATTTGTTGCATGTGCATTGGTTCTTTGTTAAGGTAAAAAATGGGTTTCCACCACTTTAAAATTAGTCATGAAAGACCCTATAGCCAGTCTAGGATTAATATTTCCCTAACATCCTTTTTTCTCCTTAACTCGAAGTAGATCCAACCTTTTACCAACACTTTGAAGGTAGGGATGTAAGCTATATCCTTTCTCTAACCCATTTCCAACCATTTTTTTAGTGAGACCCCTTTCACTTCCTTTCACATGAAACAACCAACTATCACCAATTTCATTAGACCCTCAACTTTTTGTAGGCTTATATCACAACCAACTATCATTTTTACCTTCTTCGACTTAACCCTAATGCATTTTTGCTTCTGTATCTTCCTCAAAGGGTTTCTCATTACACATTGTTGCAAGACTTCAATCATAGGGATAGGGGTCTTCTAACTATGAGAATTACTAGCAACCCGGTGAAAAGTTGTATATTTGTCTTCATGCAAAGAGAATACAGACTCATATTTAATGGTGCTTGGCAAAGATGAGTCCAAAAATCCCATTTTGAATTGTTCCTTTGTCCTTTCCAGAGCTCTTGAAAATATTTTCCTAGATCTACTAACCTCATCAAGTAAGCACTAACGTAACTAACACCCCCCACCCTCTCTCCTTTCTCCATCTAGTACTCTTTCCCTAAGGCACATAAACATCGCGTGCTTGGACACATCGTCTGTGAATGTTTTGGTGCTTTGTCACAACTTTAGAAGCTCCTCCCATGATCTAAATATGGAATGAGGACTAGGCACCTCAACCTCTCCATAGTCCACTAGATCCAACCCTAGGTCCATTACTTTGTTAAACTAGGTACCCTGAGACTTCATTGAGATACGGGCTTGCAAAAACACTAGATCAAACCATCCTTTTATCCTATCCTTTTAATCACATATAAATAGCTAACTTACAAAAATAGATTTAGTTTCTATAAATAATTATTTAACTATTTTTAATATTAAATGCTACCCTATATAAGTTCTAAATAAAACATTTCTCCTATACAATAATATACTCATTAAGAGCTCAGTATGTCACTTTGAGGAATTGTTTAGGTCAAGAGGATAACACTCCTCCTCTCAACCACCTAAGCTAAGCTCAATTGACCATCCAAATACAACATTATGTTATACTCTCCTTCTCTCAACCACCTAAGCTAAGCCCAATTGACCATCCAAATACAACATTCTGTTATACTGTGGGGGGAGAGGAAGATATTTTCATATAACTTCCTATAATTAAATGAAATGAAAGAAAATTAGCATTGAATAATTAATGTTTAAAATCTTATAAGAAAACATGATTATTAATATATATATAATTAAAAAAATCATTATCTATTTTTTTTTTTTCTCTATTATTCCCCCACCCCCACCTTTATATAGAGAAAACATATTATGGTTTCTCTATTATTCCTTCCACTCTCACCCTCATAATATGTTTTCTCTATTATTCCCTTCACCCCACCCTCATAATATGTTTTCTCTATTATTCCCTTCACCCCACCCTCATATATATATATATATATAGTTTGAAAAGTGAGATTTAAAGTGGCTTTTGAAATGATTTTTGAAATCTCCTTACAAAATTTTAAATCTAGAAATATAACCATCAACAATACTATTAAATGTAGAAATATAAACATCAACAATACTAAGAACTATGAAAACCTACATAGTCTAATTCTAATAATTAATATTTAATATATTATAAAAATAAATAAATAATAATTTTTTAAAATATTAACTTTGAATATATATATATATCGCGTCATTTATCGTTTATTATTATCTGCTTCCACATATCAATTTAAGTGTAGCTTAAAAACGAGTGCATGACATGAATCACCCTCCGACGATTGCAATGCAAAGAATTTTAATTCTTCATCTTAAATTTTTGCCAAAATTGGAAAAAATAATGTGCACGGGAGAACCAGGATACTTGGCATTCAAATTGCTCTACGTCTTGTAAATCGAAATTGTTGTTGAAATTTCAAATCGTAATTTTATCAATTTAACCGTAGAAATTGATTGAAAGACGACATAATATTCTTAGACTGCAGGTTACAGTTGTTGTAAAATGGTAGATTTCGAATTTCGTCGCCAGATTCAGGATGAAATTCTACCAGAAAAGGTCGGTCGGCGCCTCTCATTAAAAAGCTGATCTGATCTGATGGGTGTCTATGTCTGTCTATATTCTTCGTAAATTTTTGCTTCTGCCGTCTTCAATCAACGCAACCCATATAGAGGTCACCGCTATTATTGATAGGAGTGGCCAACAAATGAATAAATGGATGAACGACTTCTATTATTTGTACTTTTTCGATATCTCCGTTCTGGGAACATGCCTCGTTGGGTCTACTGGTTAAGAGGATAATTGTTTCTATTAATCGATCGGAATGTGGCAGATGGCACTGTCAGCTTTATGAAAAGGATTTCCATCGTTTTGTTTAATTCCCTGCCTCTTATTTTTCTTGGACGCAACGAGTACAGCAAGCTTGGAGATCCATGAAAATGCAGTCACCTTAACTTTTTCTTCAGTAGGACAACCCAAGCAACCTCTAATACCGGAAAAGGTAAGACGTCCAGCAGATAGATTGTGGCCTTGCAGACTATAAAAGTGACCTATCAGTGATGCCAAATTATGAAATAACGTGGAAAGTGGCCAACAATATGGCCTCACCTGTTCACTTCTACTTCTCCGCATTGGTGACTTTTCCAAGCTGTCTTTTCCTCCAACGCAATCTATGAAGGTAACTCATACGGAAAGATAATGATTTGTGGCATTGCTCCTTTGCATGGGACTGTGAAGGTAGTTATCATCCCATGTCTGTGTTTGTACTGTTTATATTTATTTTTTATTTCTTTCCCAAATTGCTTGTTTGTAATTGATTTATCTGTCATCTTCATCCAACTACTGTTTATCTTTATCTTCCTCCTTTATTTTTAATTTTATGATTTGAATTGTGAATTTCAGATTTGAAAAACATATAGAAAGCTAAATGTATAATGAAGAATTAAAATTAGATAAGGTAAAGTAGAGAATATAGAATATACATGAAAATGGAGAAAAAGAATTAAAAGAGAAAATAACGAACACCTTTATTTATTGAGTGAAAGAGGAGCACCTTCTATAACCAAGACAGTTTTTTCCTTCTCTTTATTAGAATATTAGAAGATTACAATAAAAGTTGCAGTAGTTAACTAAATAATTACAACAATAATTGCTAATTGCTAAAAACCCACTAAATGGTTGCAGCTGAAAGTGCTTAAGCTAACTACTGTATACAATAGAAAAACTAAAACTAACTACAATATTAATTAAAGAGTGCTTACTGGTAGCCCATTTTACACAAAATTATGAAATTGAAAAGTGGGTAATTGATAATAATATTTTGTTAAAATTAATTTCACAATCCATCATAACATTTATCAAATTAGACATTTAACATCTATGAAATCAGGTATTTAAGGATTGAGAAGTTTCAACTTTGATCACGATCAAAGCCATGGTAGAGTTGGCTTTCTAGAATCTCTATTTTCACCATGGAAGAGTGCTTTCTAGAATCTCTATTTTCAGTAATAATAGTCTTTTTGAAGTTCCCAGTGAGCAAGAATAGTACATATCGATTTACTTTTGATATGACTACAAGAGAGACCAAATGTGCTCTCGTACTTAAATTTTTTTGTATTTATAGTTACCTAATAACGAGCAGCAGCTTTGCTGCTATAGATATTGTTTAAAGTTTAATTGCCTTAGTCGCTCCAATCACCTTAGCTTGTTGACTTATCCAATAAGTGACCATTGCTCTAGGCAAATTGCAATCGATGTCATGAACAAAGATCTCAATTGCTTTCACTGTGTAGAATTTTTGTTGAAACATGGGAAGACGATTTTTGGGTTCAAGAAAAATCCAATGAATAAATATGGAGGCACTGGATAAAATATTATCCAGCATAAAAAAAAAAAGGTTGGGTTTTGATATGGAAACTATTAGAGGACAAACTCACAAGTGCTGGGTTGGGCATATAAGTTTTATGTATACATGTGATCACTATATGTATTTAAAGTCTGTACTTAAATTCTGCTTTTGTGGAACACCTTTGCTGGAAACTACATCATTTAAATTTCTTAGATTGTACCTCTTGGTGAGTAATAAGTTGTATTATGGTTTTGATTGCATAGATATAGCTGCTAACTCCCAACCATTTTATTTTGGCATAAATAGATAACAACAACAAAATTTAATCATGGATTTTTGTGATATGTTATGGATTGAAAAGAAGAGAAGCTTTTTATTTTCATACAGTAGAGAGGAGAAAGCTACTTTAATGTCAAATTAATGAAGAAATGAATTCAAGGGATTTGATAGAGTAATGGAGTTTATGAATGGTATTAGAGATTAATAGCAGAAGTAAAAAAAAAAAAAAGGCAAACTCAAGATTACTATTGGTAAGTCCTCTCTAAAAAGGCACCAAAATCTTTTGGCTACATAAGGTACTAGTAAATATAGACAATTTTCTTACTGCCAATTAAAAAATTTAATCTAGAGGGATATCAGCCAAACAATCATAAGTGTATTTATGTTTGATTGAGTAGTGAAAACAAAATCAAATTTTCATTTTACCTTTAAAAAAGTCACATACAAATGCTACAAGGTGAGAACATACAAAGTATATTGCCACAACCAAATTTATATATTAAATTGACATCTAATTCTAACTTTTTTTTTCCACAAATAGGCATAGAAAATACATAAATTCATTTCCTTATGGGATTATTTAAAACCATAGTAGAAGTTGTATTGTGTAAGGTTTGAATGAAAATGTTTCTTTTATTTTTGGGGGGAGTTAATGGCCATTTCCTTAGAACTACTTACATAGAACCAAAAATATAACATTTTCTTAGAGCCACATAATCTTTCTATGAAATAATGGAGGTGTAGTGTGTTAATGCAGATGTTATTTGTGTAGAAGTATGAATATAAATCTTCTAATGAATAAGACAACTCTAATGTGTCAAAGTGTTTATCAACTTTTATGTTGAATTTTTCTATTTTATCTAATGTAATTCTAAAAGTAGAATGCAGATTTGTTAAAGAAAACATGTAATCAATAAATCTTTTGTTTTTTATTAGGAATTGAAAGTAATTTCAAGTATACATTTAAAAATAATTGATTATGACACTTTATTTAAAATTTAAAACTTTTTATGTGACCATTATTTAATTTTTTAAGATTGTAAAAATTTGGAAGCATAATATTTTATTTTTGAATTTTTTCTTATCAAAGATATGTAAATTTAAAACAAAATAAAAAAATAACACATTTTATTGAAATTTTACATTTAATGTAACCATTGTTTAATTTTTTAAAATTGTTAAGATTTAGAAAGATAACATTTTATTTTTTCATTTTTCTAATGAAGTGTTTTTGTCAATTAAAATACAATTATTTTTGTAATTTTTTATCTTGGAAAAGTTGAATTATTATATCTTTTTAATTGAAATTAAGATCATCATTTTTAATCTGTTGGAAACATGCCAATTATTTGCAACTGAGTAATAGATGTTATATATATGAGAAGTGTGAGTGCAATGTGTAGTCAGTGAGTGAAAACAAATCATTGTCAGTGGTTTTTTTTCTCATTAGGTTTACATAAATTACTCTGTCAATAATATGATTGTTACTGTGTTGTGTTTGTTTTTTGTTCTCGTTTTTCATGCTCTGTTTTGCTTCTGCGATCCAACAAGTGGGATCAGAACTCCAACAAGTAATATTAGAGCTAAAGGCTAGGAATCCATTTCATGAATAAACTATACGACGATTTATATAAAAGAGAGTGAAATCACGCTCTGTTTTGGGACGTTGTTCTGGTGAGACAACAATGTGAACGTAAAAGCAACAGTAGTATGGCAGAAAAAGGCATGAATACTCGGAAATCATCGCATGCAAGGGGAGTGATAAAATATATCCCTAAACAAATCAACTAAATACTCAAACTCTTTTGAATCCATATTTTTAAATTAAAACAAAGGAAATTTTTTCATAATGGTGAGGCACACTACACAAATGCACTTGCCAATTTTGAATGCCAACTCGATCCTTAAAAATAAGTAAAAATACAAATTCAACCATAAAAAAAAATTGCAATTTGGACATTTTCTTTTTATGGAACCTACAAACTTCTCTCACACACGTATACATATACTTATCTTATATGACTTGCACTTCGTTATATCTTGTGGAACCAGAACCTCCCGCCGCATGCCCGCCCTCGCACCAACACACTAATACCGGGACTAAGACCGGACAAATCATCAAAAGTGACACTGAACTCCAGTTTCTATGACATTAAATTTCCTTAGAGTGAATATTAAAATCTTCTTTCTGTTCACTATACAGTTTAATCTAAGGTATAAAAAAATTGAAACCATCAATATTTAATGGTATAAAAAAATTGAATCCATCAAATCTAAGGTGCACTTTATAGTTATAAATTCTAAGTAATTAATTTACTATAGATTGAATAAAGATTTGTTGAAAGAATAAATATAATACTAAACTAAATTTAATTAGTCCCACACTCCTAATACTCCTAACTCCTAATAGACATACAATATTAGTAGACATACAATATTAATGATTATTTAGATATCTAACTGGATCACACATGATCTATATATTGAAGAAAAGTATGTGTCCGCCCTTCCTTAACACACAAAAATGCTCTTGCCCCCACTTGACAGACAACATCAGTGAGAGATTTCTTTGCTTACACGGATAAATGTAAGTGTACTTTAAAAACGATATATGAATTGTATATGACGTGATTCACCCTCCCACGATTGCAATGCAAAGAGTTTTAATTCCTCATCTGAATTTTGTGCCAAATTTGTTAAAAATATATGCACGGAAGGAAACGGAAGACTGCACTGGCATTCAAATTGCTCCAATCCTGGTGACCTGGTGACCTTCTTGGAATTTTTAAAATCCAAATTGTTGTTGTAATTTAAAATTTTCAATTTATTATTTATTATGTTAGATAAGTTTATATTTATTGAAAAGGTGTTTTGTTAATATGTTTATTTTTTCATATTTATTTAATCGTATTAAGAAATTATTATAGAATCATATGATTGTTAAATTTAAATAATTAACAAGGATTAATATTTACTTAAAAATTCATTATCATATAATTGCCAAATTTAAATAATTAACAAGAATTAATATTAGTGTAAACTTTTATTGCCAAGTTTAGATTATTAGCTAGATATTGAAGTTGAAGTGTGAATGGCCTCATGCCACGAATTTTACTATGAACGGGATATTTACAACTCCTAAGGTTTTGCCATGTTAGGAGGGAAGTGCTTAGTTTTTTTGTGTCTTGTTTTTCATGTTTTAGGGTTTCACTGTGAGTGAAACATAAAAAAAACAATTTCAATTGGTTTGATGATTCATGGGCATAATAGAATAAGAACTTTCACCGACAGAACTCGCAGTGCCAAATAGTAGCACAACTCTCCTGGTCAATTTTTTTTCAATTGGTTTAAGGATTCATTCCTTTTGGATTCCCCTCTTACTTTATTTCTCCTCTTCTTTGTAAATGTTGGGATTTTAGTGTGGGAAAACAAAGTTTTTTTATTTCTTTTTTCATTTTTTTTTTGGGCTATTTCAATGTTAATTCAAATCCAAAAGTGATTTTGTGTTGGAACACTATTCTTGTGGGCATATCTACTGTTAATGATGAATAGTTAGATTTACAGATTTCAGTGATTAAGTTTGTATAATCCATGTGTTCCATGGGTTTTTCATCAGGCTAAATCCATTTATGCATTTAGAAATACAATTTAAACAACAGAAAATAGCTATTTTGTCCAAATTTTCATTGCCTAATTCCAACCAAAAAACTCTTTAGCCAACATCAAGATGTAATATTATTTGCACTTTGTCTATATTTCCGTTCTGGGAACATGCTTCGTTGGGTTTACGGATAACGAGAATAATAATTTTTATTAATCAATCAATTGGAAAGTGGCAAATGGCACTGTCACCTTTATAATTAGGATTCCCATCGTTTTGGTCAGTTCCCTTTTATTTTTCTGGGACGCAACGAGTACAGCAAGCTTAGAAATTGATGAAAATGCACTGCACATGGACAACCCAACCAATTTCTACTCCCTGCTTGTAATACCAGAAATGACCAGAAAACAGAAAAGGTAAAATGTCAAGTAGATTTCTTCAGATAGATTGTGGCGTTGGTGATCTACAGACTATAAAAGTGACCTATCATCGATGCCTACAGAAAGTGGCGAACAATATGGCTTCTCCGCATAATTTACTTTTCGAAGTTGTCTTTTCCCATCAACCCCATCGATCAAAGTAACTCATGTACGAAATGATAATGATTATGGGATTATGAATGTGTATTTTTTACTGTTTAATTTTTTATCGTTAATTTTTTGAAAAATTAGTGGTTTGTAAGATATTATGTGTAAAAATTAGTTTTCTAATTATTTTATGTTTTGGTTTTGTTAATCAAAATTTTTGAACATAATTTTGTATGAAATCATAATTTTATAATTTTATATTATTTAAATTTTATTTTTAAATTTAAAAATAAATTCAATTTGCTAAAATAAAAATTCTTAAAACATTTTAATTATAAAAAATTAACCATTCAAATTTGCAAAACCAACAAATTGTCACCCAACTTTCAACAAAATTAAAATAATAATAATAAAAATAATAAAAAAAAATTATACTATAAATGAACCGAACCATTTTCTTGAGGCGCTTTATATTTGAAGGAAAACTTTTTTCCAATTGAAGAGTGAGTTTGACTCTATGATGTGACGGTCTTAGGCAATGTTAATTGTTGAGGCTACGCGATCATTCGATTTATGGAGTAGGCACCTGTGAACATAGTATGAAGTTAATCCTCATCCTGCAATTTTTTTTAGTATTCATTGGACACCAAGTATACATCAATTCGAAGTTATATATATATGCACATCAAGGGAAGTATGGTAATGGATTGTAACCCTACCACTTTTGACCTGATACGACTCCACGACTCTCCACCTGGTAAGCTCTCCACTTTTCAATGACGCTGCGATGGAGCTGAACCCGCCCCACTTACCCAAGGACCCCACTCCACTTACCCAAGACAGTCCACTCACCATTCAATAGACATCCGATAAGGGAAGTCGGTACTGTAACTAGTAAAAAAAACATAAATAAATAAACCAAATTACATAAAAACATAAAACCCAAAGCAAATAAGAATCATAAACAGAATAAAACACTTAAATCATTTTAATCACATAATCATCATCCAATTTAATGATAAATGAACATCTTTTGTCATACAAGAAAGTTAATGCTTGAAATCATAACCTTCTATTTATTGGGATGACTAAAAATATTATGAGCAAATCAAATTGTGGCCATTAAAATCTCATCTATAATTAAAAAACCATTATTTCTGTCCATTTCTAATAGGTGTACAAAACACAAATAGATGTTGTTAACAAATAACAAAACACTTATTCATAGTGATTGATTAAGCACCATACTTTCACATCTTTATACATGAAAATTGATTGATTAAGCACCAGAGTATCCCATCTTTATACAAAATGAGTAAAACATAAATAAAAGACATTTTCGGAGCCACAGATTATGAGTCAGTGTTGAACACGTGACAACAATATAGTTTCAGGAGTTCAATCAATTACAATTCTTAGAATTTAGTGCAGGATTTCAACCAATTTCGATAGTTAGAATTGTGTAATATAGTTTCAGGAGTTCAATCAATTACAATTCTTAGAATTTAGTGCAGGATTTCAACCAATTTCGATAGTTAGAATTGTGTGTAGGAGTTCAACCATTTCTTGGTTCACGGACCACGGACAGGAGAGGAAAATTTTGTGGTTGTAAGCATGCTTTTTCTTGGGTTGTATCTCCGAGATTGAGAAATAAAATACCATTCGATTGCTTGTGGATATTGTTGGTGTTATTCATTTGTGTTTATTGTTTGTTACTCCTAATTTAATTTTGCAGTGACACTTCTACATTCTCTGTGTCTAATTCTCAACATGTGGTATCAGAGCCCTAATTCTCAACATGTGGTATCAGAGCCCAAGGAGAAGGAAGTAGTTTGGTCATTGGTAATCTGTGCACAATGAAGAAGAGTCCATTCGTTGACCATTCACATGTAGAGAAGAGATGTCAAGGAAACCGTTTGGGATTTATAAGAGATGTCAAGGAAACCGTTTGGGATTTATGTCTGTGATGAAGAAAGTGTCAAGATTGTTTGCAGTTCTGTGATCCATATGAAGGAGGTCAAATTGTTGATTGTTATAATGTATTTAATTATTTGTTATTCCAGTTAACTAGTATGGATGTAAAAACCGATGAGGAATATAAGGGAGTGACGTTGTTGTGTTTGTTTCCTGAGTCTTGGGATCATTTAGTCAATTCAATTAAATTTAGCACACATATACCTTTGATTTTGACTTTGTTATGGGATCTTTGTTGTCAGATGAGGTGAGGAGGTAGGTCTATCTAGAGAAAGAGGGGAATCGAGAGGTCAAGGTGGAGCACTCAAAGTGTCCAAGGGCATCTTGGTGGTTATGAAAGATATAAAGAAAAGAAACCTTTACAAATTGGAAGGAAACACTCAAGTAAATGAAGAAACAATGGTATTTAAGGAGGCACGGGCATCTACTTGCTTATGACATCAACTAATAGGCCATATCAACAAGAAAGGGTTGGGGCTGCACGTAATCCTAAACCATAAGTTAATTCCAAAATTACAATATTTGAATTTCTGTAAGTTTAATATCTATGTTGTCTATAGTTATGGATATAAGGGATGTAGATTGTGGGATCCTATTTCCCACAAAATCATATCTAGCAGAGATATGTACATGGAACGATTAGATGTTGTTTAGGATTGCAAAGAAATATTTGTTTGTAAACTCAGGGAATCATTGTGTGGCCTAAGAGTACCCAGGAAATAGTACAAGATGTTTGATTCCTTCACGGTGAGCCAAACTTTTACTAGAAGTGAGTATGATCATTGTGTTTACTTCAAAAATTTTAATGGATTATTCATTATCTTGGTGTTATATGTTGATAGATATGCTTGTTGCAAGCCCAAGAGTTGTTGAGATCAACAGGCTAAAGGAATAGTTGGCCAGGATGTTTTAGATGAAGGATCTAGGAGTAATAAAACAAATCTTGGGCATAGAAGTACAAAGAGATGGGGAAACTAGTAAATTGTGGTTATCAAAACAAAATTCTATGGTGAAGATATTAAAGATGTTTAGTATAAACATTTTGAAACAAAAAATATCTCTTTATCTTTCCATTGTAAGATTTCTTCAAGTTTTTTCCCTGGTAGTAAGGAATAAAATGATTATATGTCTCATGTACCATATGCTAATTTCAGTAGGAAGGTTGATGTTTGCGATTAAACGTTCAAGACTAAATATTTCACATGCAATTAGTCTTGTCAGTGGACACATGGAAAAACCATGTAAAGAGCATTGGAAATGGGTGCTTCAATATCTTAGAGGCACAAGTATCACCTACAGTGGTTGCAACTATTTAGTCTATGGTTATGTTGATTCAGAGGATGTGGAGTGATCTATATTGGATTAAATTGCACAAATATGTTCATGCAAGCAATATTGTTAGAGAAGTTGCACTGGTGTTTGGCTTCTCTTGGATTACAAAAAAGGTAATGAATGAATATGGGTAAGGTATTAGGTAAAAATGTTTTCAAGGTGGAGATTTTTGAACATGTGACAACAATATGGTTCGAGAGTTCAAATGATTTCAATGGTTAGAATCATGTGTGAGATTTCAACCCATTTCAACAGTTAGAATTCTGTGTGGGAGTTCAACCAATGCTTGGTTCACGAACAATCAGACTGTGACATATACATGTGTAGCCCATTGAGGCAAATTATGTATTTGTAAGCCTGTTTTCTGTTGGTTGGTATCTCCAAGATTGAGAAATAAAATACCATTCCCTTTCTCGTGGATATTCTTGGTGTTATTGATATTTTTGTTTGTTACTCTGAATTTTATGTTTTGTAGTGGCACTTATGCATTCTTTATGTATGGTTCTCAACGATGAGTACATTTTCATAAAATTTTCTCCGATTCTTTGAAGGCCACCCAGGTTCCACATTCCATCCTTATTCCATCTTTATAAATCCCATCAATAGTCGTTTTTTTGTTCTTGTAGATATGTGAAAAGGAAATGTGTAAGAAGACTGATATAATCGACTAAATGTCATTATAAATTATGAGGGACTTAGACTAATTAAAAGTCCCTAATTTATCGTAGGTAAAAGTTTGTTTACTAGGGACTTTGAATGATAGAAAGTCCCTAAATTATCCCATAATTCCTTAGTTGTATCTTCTCTTGAGACATTCAATGACATTGAATCTAAAAGACACAATCATATTGTACTCTTTTCCTTACTTTCCAACTTCGTTTAGTATTTTGTCGACATACGCATACATATTCTTAAGAAAAATAGAAAGAACAAAAATGGCATACACACTGTTGGATGCAGACCTAGTAAGGAGAAAATGTTATTTTTGGGAAGAGAAGCATTAAAGGAGAAAAGGACAGCTGGAAGGAAAAAAAACACGTGTAAAGGAAGAAGGTGAGGCACACATGCAATGAATACCTAACGACGCTAGGGTTAGGGTTTTTGTAATGAATTGTAATGGCTAATGAGCCAAGAATATAAATAGGTAGTACTTAGAGGAAGAAAAGGAGAGAGATGAGTCGACCGAGGAAAAGAGGGTTGTAAGAACTATACGAGTTATTAAGTTGGTGAGCTAGGGAATCTAGGAGTGACTTGATCCTGAGGGTTAGATTGCAGGCTGAGGAGCCTGGTGTGATCTAGTCATCCTCACAGGGATCAAGGAGTTCGTTGGAGAGTGTAAGATCTAAGACTGTAACATGCGCGACGTGACCTATTGTTGAACCATAATAAAGAGCCTGATAGCCAGATCTTTGTTCATGTATCCCAGGAGGGGGTGAACCAAGGTAACACCTGTGTTATGTGAATGAATGCGTCTTTATTGTTGTTAAATGGTGAATGTTAGATGAATGAATTAACTAGTCAGATCTGGTATTTCACATGCATGAAAGAATGATTGTTATAAGCAGATGTTAGATTGGATAAATAAATATTACAAGATACAACCATAGATCTCCACTCATTCTCAGGTTGTAAACACATGAGTATTGCAACCACCCATAGAGCTATCTTAGGTGAGACTGCGCAGTACACTATTAATGTTGTGTTGCCTTTTGGTCTACCAGAGGGGCCGATAATTTTAGAGGGATTTTGTTGGGAGCTTACTAAATGTGAACCGAGTTAATCTATGATAGTAAGGTAGGATCAAAATAACCCATAAAGAATCCTATTTAGTAAAATAGAGACATAAAAATACCAACAAATGGTTTCGTTGTCAGTTGGTTGGAAAAGTGGGATTGAGTATATGAGATTTGCGGAAGAGGCGTTAAAAGAATGACAGACTAGACGACAAGACACTAAGAGAATGAGAATCTAAAAGGGGATGTTGAGACTGTGGAATCCAACGAAGGCAGATATAGAGATATGGTTGAAAGCAAAGGAGCTAGAGTTTACGCATAAAGATAACAGGAACCTGAAGTTGACACCACACAAATATTTGGACAAGTACGTATTCAACGACTCCCATGAAGTATTTTTCTGTGATTTTCTTCATATATTGTAGGAGTGGATAAAAAGGTTGAAATACAACCATCCCACAAACCGAATTAGATAGCTAGAGTGGAATCCTGTAGAGATCGTGCAGTTACAACGAGTTGATAATAAGTTTACACGAGAAATAGATTTTTGGTTAGACAACATTGTTGCATGATTTATCACAGAATTTGCAGTAGATACAAGGAAGTCTTACAGTGCGACATAACAATATTTATTGAAGGGACCTCGAGGTAGGTACATCATATTGTTATATACTTCTATTAATATATTACTATATAAAAAAGGTGTAATGACAATGGGGTCAGACAACTAAACTTGTTTGCGTGCATGGGGGAAGGGGGGAAGCACTGAGAGGAGAAGGAGGAATGCAAGGAGAAAGGGATGAAGGAAAGAAGGAGGAGGCATTAGAACCAATTAAGATGAATGAAGACCAGATCAAGCAGATCATGGAAACAACTAGAAGAATGCGTAGTGGAGTACCCTACGAATATAATATGAACACCAAGAAGAAAGTTAAAGCTGCGAGGGAAGGATTGGAAAGTGATGAAGAAGAGGTAGAGGATCTCTGGGTTGTGGAGTAGATTGAGGAAATCCTGCACACGACATATGAGAGGAAGATGAGAGTTCCAAGTGAGGGAATAGAAGGCAAAACTCCTATCCATATTAGTGTCAGTGTGGAATCCATAAACCCATGTGCGACTAATACACCAAAAATAACAACACCATTTAGACAACCGAATTTCGGGAGAATGAAGACAACATGAAGTACATCTACACAAGGAACAATAACTAGGGGAGCCATTTCAGGAAGCATAAGTCAAGTATCTACACCACGTGGAGGTAGTAGTTCAACATTCATGATGGAAGGACATGATCCCACCATCAGGTTACCAGAATTCAAAGGAGAGGCGTCGAAGGACCCTGAGAAGCACCTGTTTATTTGTGAAAAGATCTAGGAAGTGAAATAGATCACAGATGAGGAAACTAAACTTGCGAAGTTAGCTATCATGCTAAGGGATCGTGCACTGCATTGGTACATGAGTTTAGCTGCAAACATTCCATCAGGGACAACTAGAATGATTGGAGATATCAAGAAGTTGTTGATAAATGAATTCCATAAACCTAGCTCAAAGGACCAATACATGAATGAGATGATAGAGATTAGACATAAAACAGGACAATCTATATGGGAGATTGACCAAAGATTCAAATGATTGAAGGGAAAGCTAAAGTATGTCATGAAAAATATGCATCATAGGAATCTGTTCATCAATTCACTACTACCACACTTGAAATACCCTTTGCGACAGTATGTAACATACCCACTATCCAAATTAAAAAAAAAAATTCGTTTAGTTCTCAATAATGAGAATCCTCGAAGCTTGTAGCCGCAAAATGCCAAACCCGGTCCACGAGTCTTTCATTTACCTATATGGCTTCCTTCACCTAGACCGTAGTCTTCCCTAATCCTAAATTCAGGTTATCGAGGTTTCGTTTCTCTCGTAGTCAAGGGTTCTTGTACTCTGTAATTTCCGATGGTCGATGAACTCCTTTTTGGCCTTAGCCCCTTCCTGGCTAGGCTCCTATTCCACACGATCGTGTACCCAAGACCTCAGCCTTATGGTTTTTCCTTTCGTCGGGGTTTCAGGCTTTTTAATATCGAAGTGCATAAGCATCTTGGATCTGCGATTCCCCGATTCCCGACGCGCCCTTTTTGCATTAGCCCTCCTAACTATAGGCCTCGAACCCTATGACCATGGATTTACCTCCTTTCGAGGCTACTCCTATCGGAGTTTTGGGGTTTCCAAGGTCGTAATTCACGAGTCCTCAGAACTCGCGATTCTCTGATCCCCGACTTCCGGGATCTCCTGACACGTTTCCCTCCAAATGGACGGTCCCAATTCTGTCGGGACTTCGGAACTTTCGTTGTCCTGATTCCTGCGACCTCAGAAATGCCGACTTCCCAACTCTCTAACTCTCGTTAGATTTTTGACACATGTCCCTCTAAACGGACGGCTCAGATTTTGTCGATGTTTTCGCCTGGAACTTCCTCGATACACCGAACGCCGATGGCGCTTGATCTCAGACACGTGTCCTCTACCAATGGACGGTCCAGATCCTTATCGGGATCTCGAGACTTGTGATGTCTCAGTTCTTACGACCTCTAGGATCCCGATTTCCCGAGTGTCGATCTCCCGATGGCTAAACCTCGAGCCACTTCTGTTCAATCTGACGACTGTCGGGTAATTTTCCCAGATCTGACAGCCCATGCTTGTTGAATCTGTTCCTTGAAGAATACAAGGATACACATGACCTGGGGATAGAGTTCCACTACTCTTGGCTACTCATCCTGATCACCTTGGTCGGATGGAGGGAGACTAAATATACATATATTTGTGAGTGATCCACTCATTGTCATGCAGTGTGATACCTATCATTGGGGAGCACTTCAAACCCCAAAAACAAAATTCCAAATGCAAGCATGTTCGCAGGGTATTACAACAACCTGTAGGAAATCATTTCCAACACTTGGCAGGTTATGCCAGAAGTGGTCATGCAATATCAGGGCATAACCAATTTTAAAGAGGTCAAGAATGTAGTATGGATCCAAGCATGGAAGGATCTCTAGAAGGAATGGCTACAACTGCGATACTCTGTCAAGGCAGAGGACGTAGAGATGGCCATCAAGGATTGGAAAGATGACTGGATATTTCCAATCCTAAATCAAGATATTTCCACAGATAAGGAGGATGATGCAGGGCAAGAACATACACCTACAGGGGAAAAAAAATGCCCAAGATGCTAAATCCAGGACAGAAGCTGACACAAAAGAAGAAAGCGGGTGCAACCAAGAAAGGTACCCATGCGGGGAAGAAGAACAACACCTAGGTGCCACATGAACATGTAAAAGAGATCGAGACAACATAGGGGACCACATCAAGTGATACTCAATAGGAGAAAGGCCAGACCAAGAGGACGATCATTCACACTGGGGGTTCACACAAGAAAGGTAATGCACACAAAATGCCACCAGAATATACAATCATTGAGGATGATGTGGACCTCGTGGCCCAAATGGTCCAGGACCAAACACCAAAGGATTTTGAAGAAGCCCAATGCCAAAGGGATGGGATCCAGGAAGAGATGGTCAACATGAGGCATCTCCTAGAGAAGATAAGAGAAATGAAGAGGGAAGGAAAAGGAATAGATTCAGTCCCCGCAACATCACAGACATGAGCCAAGGTTGTGTTGAGCGAGTAGGATATGATCCAGACGATAACACAGGCGAGCTCAAATTTTCACATTACACCTAACATGCTGTGCATGGATGAAATTGTAAGCTAAACACCATTGAAAGATCTGGCACAAATATTGTTGGTAATGGGGCAGATAACAACCAAGGCATTATATAAAATGCAAGTCAATGTCGTGCAAGAGGTACAATTGTGGGCATGCATAGACGCAGTATAACTGCAACAGGCGAAGAACAACAGAGAAGAGTTGGAGTTGGTGCTTGAGCAGGTCAAGCTCGAGACCAAATATGAGAAATATCATGTGGATAGGCTTGAGAAAGGATTTGTTGTAGCCTATGACATAATTCCAAAGAGGGCACAAACAACAGAGCCCACGACGACACATAAAATTGATCATATTGTGCAAAAAATTGATCAATACAGGTAGGAGATCGAGAACCTTCAGGAACAACTAATCCCTATCACTCCCCTAGAGGTAAAGGGGAAAATAAAGAAAGAAGTAGCAGGGCAGATGGAGGAAATGGAACGACAAGTCAACGTAGTTGTTGACTTGTTTGATAAAGCAACACAACTATGGACAAAGATGGAGGAGGATCAAGAGGTCTAGTAGTGGGACCAGGAAGAGGATAAGATAAGAGCAACTATTCAGGACCTCAAGAAGAGGTAGAAGATGATGCAGAGCACTAAGTGCCTCAAAGGAATACAAGATATGAAGAAGCTGCAAGCAGAATAAACACGCAGACACAGAAGAAGTATCGACAAGCTCAAATGAAACCTCTCCAAGAGATAGCAACAAATGTCATTGCACAAGTAGAAGAGGCAAAGAAGAACACGGAAAATTTTTAGGCAGGGTGTGCAGAGATGATCAACGAGGAGATTATAGTGTAAGTCTTGGACACACACAGAGAAAATACCACGCAGGATCAAACACAAGAAAAGGAACTCACAAACAAGTTCTAGACTCTCGCAGGAGCTGTTGAATAAGCGCACAAAGTTTAGGTGGTTGCCACATGTTAGTGTCGGGGGCCTATTGGATGCAGACCTAGCCATGAGAAAATGATATTTTTAGGAAGAGAAGCATGAAAGGAGAAAAGGATAGATGGAAGGAAAAGTAGCACGTGTAAAGGAAGCAGGCAAGGTGCTCATGCAAGGAATACCTAACGACGCTAGGGTTAGGATTTTTGTAATGAATTGTAATGGTTAATGAGCCAAGAATATAAATAGGTAGTAATTATAGGAAGAAAAAGAGAGAGATGAGCCAACCAAGGAAGAGAGAGTTGTAAGAAATGTACGAGTCGGTAAGCTGGTGAGATAGGGAAGCTAGGAGCGACTTGATCCTGAGGGTTAGATCGCAGGCTGATGAGCCTGGTGTGATCTAGTTAGCCTCACAAGGATCGAGGAGCCGATTGGAGAGTGTAAGATATAAGATTGTAACATGTGCAACACGACCTATTACTGAACTATAATAAAGATCTAGAGAGCCAGATCTTTGTGGACATAGCCCAGGAGGGAGTGAACCTTGGTAAAACATGTGTTATGTGAATGAATGTGTATTTATTGTTGTTAAATGGTGAATTCTAAATGAATGAATTAACTTGTTAGATATGGTATTTCACGTGCATGAATAGAATAACTGTTATAAGAAGATATTAGACTGGATAAATAAAGATTACAAGATACAACTGCATATCTCCACTCATTCCCAGGTTGCAGACACCCAAGTATTTCAGCCACCCATAGAGCTATCTCGGGTGAGACTGCACAATACACTATGTATGTTGTGTTGCCTTCTGGTCTACCAGAGGGGCCAATAGTTTTAGAGGGCTTTTGTTGGGAGCTTAATAAATCTGAACAGGGTCAATCTATGATAGTGAGGTAGGATCAAAGTAACCCATAAAGAATCCTAAGTAGTAAATTATAGACATAAAAATACCAACACACACAATACATATAGGTTAACCTTTGAAACCCTTAACTAGGAAAACCAACAAGCCTTAAATCTGCACCTATATCTTATTCATTATATTAACTCCATTGTTCACACTACAATATATAGGTATTTTGCAACATCCAAATACCTAATTTGTTAACCTTGATTAGATTACAACCCTAATTCCTTAACTTGAATTGGATTACAATGGATAAAAAAACCCAAAAGAAGCCAAAAAGTGGACCAAAAATAGCCCAAAAGTTTTGGTTGGAGGCTCCTGCCCCCAAACCCTAGACAAGGGGGTTCGAATTGATCCCCAATCCTTGTATGCACAATGCAAGGGGATATCCATGCAAAGAATATAACACACAAAATACAATGTGTGCAATATAACAGATGGAATATAACCATGTAAAAAATATAACACATTCTCCCATTTGTTTTTTTCTTTGCAAACAAGGGAGGGTGGGATTCACAATTCAGGGTAGCAATTCCCATTGCTTCTCTACACCAAGATAACTTATTAGTACTAAAACAAATCATCAATAAGTCTGCAAAATTATTCAAAGTATCTACCTTCACCATCAACACCTTTTGGTCTTCAACCATGTCACTCATAAAGTGGTACCAAACATCAATATGCTTCATTTTAGAATGATAAGTAGGGTTCTTTGCTAGAAATATTGCACTCTAACTATCACAATGTAACCTACCAAATTGTTGTACAAACTCAATAATTGAACAAAATCTTTGTGACCATATAGTTTTCTTACTTGCATTAGTGACTAACATGTATTTAGCTTCTATGGTTGAGAGTGGAACTACAACCTATCTCTTTCTCATCCAACTTATTTCTCCTCCAAATAGGCTAAACATATAACTATTTATATATATTTTGTGATCCAAATCTCTAACCCAATCTGTGTCAACAAAGCCATGTACATATAACACTCTATCTAGTCCAGGTCTTCCTTGGTAGCATATTGCATGATATTTGGTGCCATGAAAATACTCGAAAACCCTCTTTACAATTGTCCAATGCTCATTCCTTAGTTTTGACATATACTTGCTCAAAAATCCCACAACATGGGTGATTTATATTCTATTATAAACCATTGCATACATCAAACTTCTAACAACATTAACATAGGGAACACAAGACTTTCCCTCTTCATCTTCCCATATCTTGGGATGTTGATATGCATACAACTTTTCATTTGTAGGAATAGGGATCTAGACCAATTTACATTCTTGCATATTAAACCTATTCAATATTGTCTCAACATACTTCCTCTAGTTCAACCAAAGTTTCCTATTTTCCCAATCTCTTTTAATTTCCATGCCCGTAATAAAATGTGCAGCACCAAGCTATTCCATATCCATTTCAGAAGACAAATGGGTTTTGACATCCTTGATGATTTTCTTGGTTTTTCCAATCAACAACGTGTCATTAACATACAAGACCACATAAATAAAATGATCTCCAACTAGCTTTCAATACACATAGTGATCAAATTTGCCTATTGAGAAACCAAGTTCCAATATATAAGTATAAAACTTTTCATACCACATTCTTGGAGATTGTTTTAATCCACTTCGGGACTTTTTCATCCTCGAATCCAACTCTTTCTTTCTCCTCACTACAAAATGTTTTGGCTATTTCATGTAGACATATTCTTCAAATTTCCATGTAGGAATGTTATCTTCACCTCCATGTTCTCTACTTAAATATCAAAAGAAGCAATAATAGACAAATGAAATCTAATAGAAGTTAATTTAGCAACATAAAAAATATTTCACCAAAATCAATTCCCTATACCTAGGAATATCCCTTTGCTACTAAGAGAGATTTGCATTTTTCCACTTTACCTCTTGCATTCAACATCTTCTTAAACACCCATTTAGCACCAACAAGTTTTCATTTAAGTCCTAGAAAAATCCCCATGTTAGGCATAAAACCTCTTATGAACCCCTAGATATTGGATTATTACATTTCTAGTGTTATATTTGTATGTAGGCTAGAACTCTTCATTGTACCCTTTTATTATAATTGTACCCTTTGTCACATGCACACCTAATCTCATCTTGTACATTGAATATATTATAAAGGGAGGTTCCCCCCTTGAAGTGGACTATTATTTTTTTATTTTTTATAATTATCAAGGCATTGGTACATAACATTTGGTATCATTGCATCAATCCTAGTGTTTTTCTACCTCCAGCAAGTCATCTTGGAATTTTCACTTTAGCATTTTTCTGGGACTTTTCAGACTACACAATTTTGAGAATATTGAGGAAAGATAGTTAATAACAAGTGGTAAAATTTTTAAGTTATGTTTCTAAATAGATTTTGAGATATCATTTGTGGAAGTTAGGGTTTGTGACTAGTCCTAAAATTAGTCTCAAACGAGTCATTTTCTTATTTTCACTATAAAATGTTTTCAGTGAAGTTTCAGACTATGAATTTTTTAGAATATTGAGGAGACATAATGAATCACCTGTATTTTTAAATTTTGAATCATTATAATTTTTGATATATATCTTGTGGAATTTTTCTTTTTTTACTAATATTGAAATCAATTTTAAACAAGTCATTTTGGTACTATTGGTATAATTTTTTATCAGTAAAGGTGCAGACTGTAAAATTTTCAAGAGTTTAAGAAATCATATCAGAGCACTATAGGATGAAATTTTAGACTCAAAAGGGTTCGTATGTTAGAGATATATCAAGACAAAGTCAACCATCTAGAAAGTCTCCAAATTAGGGTTTTAAAGGTACATAACCTACAATTGGCATACATTTTTATTGGAAGATTTTTTTTTGGCAATCCATAATTTTTGATAATGAGGATAAATATGAGCATTATTATTTTATCCAATGAAATATGTCCTTCAAGTATTGCTACTCCTAGTAAGCCTCCAAAGAGCTCACACATGACATCTAAAGAAAATGAATACTTTGAAAATAGACTATCCCAATTTAAGAACCAAGTTGAAGAAAAGAGTGGTAGTACACTGAAACATGTTGATTTCTCAAATTCCTAAGAAAATTTTAAAAAGGAAGTGGAAATATCGATGGATAACAATATGGAAGAACTGAAAAATTCCATGTCAATCATCTTTTTGCGTACTATAGATGAGAGATTTTCTTAAGGAGATATATCATGACAGAAGGAAATCATGTAAATGTGGAGGAAATAAATATTGAGCTCCAAAATCATGATTATTCATCATTTCAAGATCCACATCATTGAGATTTCAATGTAGCACCAAGGAACTAATTTATTCCAAATATTGATATGAGGAAGTTTGATGGTAAAGACCGTATAACATGGATATTATAGGTGGATAAATGCTTTGATCTACACCAAGTGCCAAGCTTACAAAAGGTACCTATTGCATCCTTGTATTAAAAAAATGATCGATTTGTTTGGTATGAATGGATTTTTGAAAGAAAAAAGAATTATATTCTCTCGTGATCCATTTTTAAGGATGAATTGATATCACATTATGGGGATATTAAGAGAAATACATTATTTATCCAATTGATAAATCTTTGGCAAAAAGGTCCTGTTACAAAGCACATTCAATAATTCCAAAAGCTCAGTCTCGAGGTAAAGAACATTCCTAAGGATAATTTGTTAGATCTCTTTATAGGAACTTTAAAGGATAACATTCAGCATGAGGTGCATCTCGTTGAACCTAAATCCTTAGAGCAAGCTTTCACTATGAGAAGGAAAGTGGAAAAAAAAATATCAATACTAGAAAAAACTATAGAGAGGACTATGTTCTCTCTCCTAAGCTCGCTCAACCTACAAGGTTGACACATAAAATGGATGAAATACTATCAAAGCGACTATGTTTCAATTGTGATAGAAAATATAGTAAGGGGAATAAATGCGGTGAGAATAAATTATTCTACATAGACTGTGAAGAGGAAGAAGATCAATAATTGGAACCATCACAATATATATATCTAGAAGAGACTGCTTCAATGATATATTGTCATGTATTGGCTAGAATCAGTACTCCACAAACCCTAAAGATACAAGGATACATCAAAAAGAAAAATGTAATAGTGTTGATTGATTCTAGTAGTACCCATAACTTTATCAACTACAAATTGGTGAAAGATATCAATTGCTTTGTATTTACATCACCAAATTTTCAAGTAATGATTATTGATGGAGGTACCATAAAGTATTCTCGAAAGTTCCATAGTATTAAGATTAATATGAGGGTGTATTTATTAGAGAGTCCCATGGTTTCCATCCAAATGGGTACTGTTAATGTTGTATTAGGGCTCCATTGGTTACAATCACTGGGAACAATGACCCTTGATTTTCAAGTTCTTTTCATGAGATTTTCCTGACAAGGGAAGAAAAGGAAACTAATCTTAGAGGTATCCAAAGGAAACCCTCCAAGGTGATAATCTCTAATAGCATGCAAAAATTACTCAAAAAGGGACACCATAATGTAATTCCTCAATTATGCTCACTAGATGTTTAAAGATCTATATCCTCTACTCTAGTGGATCTTGAAATAGTTATCAACAACCATTCCAAGGTATTTGGAGATATGTCTAAGGGTCTTCAACCATATCGATATCATGAACATGCTATTCATTTGCAACCAGGAAGTATACCACCTAACATTAGTCCTTACAAGTATCCATATGCATAGAAGAGTGTGATCGAGCATATGATACACAAAATGTTAGAGGCGGGCATCATTCAACCTAGACAAATTTCTTTCTCTTCACCAGTAGTGATGGATACGAAGAAGGATGGTTTGTGGCATATGTGTCCATATTATAAATAGTTCAACAAAATGACCATCAAAGATAAGTTTTATATTCGTGTCATTGATGAATTATTATATTAATTGCATGGAGCAATTTTATTTACTAAGTTAGATCTTTTTTCATGATATCATCAAATGAGAATGAGGTACTAATACATTCCCAAAATATCCTTTAGAACAAACAAAGTTCATTATGAGTTTTTGGTTATGCCATTTGGGCTTACTAGTGCACCTTCAACATTTCAAATATTGATGAATTCTATTTTCAAACGCTTCATTAGAATTTTTTTGTTAGTATTTTTTGATGACATACTAATCTACATCAAATCTTGGTAATAGCATGTACAACATGTTAATAAAGTATTACAACTTTTGGAAGAGAATTTTTTGTATGAAAATCTTTCCAAGTGTGCCTTTGGGGTTTAGGAATATTTGGGTCTTATTGTATCTCTTGAAGGAGTAAAAGTGGACCCTAACAAAATTAAATCTAAGAGGGAATGGACAATTCCCAAAACCTTGAAGAAACTTAGAGGATTATTAGGATTGATAGGTTATTACCACAATATTTTCAAGAACTATGGTCAAATAGCGGCACCTATAACAACATTATTAAAGAAGGAAGCATCTTCTTGGACTCAAAAAGAAACCAAATATTTTGAAAAACTTAAGGAGGTTATGTGTACAACTCCTATCCTAGACACACCAGATTTCAAAAACATATTTATTATGGAGTGTGATGGCTCAGACCATGGATTTGGTACAATTTTAATGCAAGAAGGAAGACTAATTTCCTTTAAAAGAAGCCAACTTAAATGAAAAAAACTTACTAAAATGTATTTATGAAAAATAAATGTTGGCCATACTACATGTAGATAAGAAATGACACACTTACCTAATAGGAAGAAACTTCAAATTAAAACCAGATCATGATAGTTTGAAGTACTTCTTGGAGAAATGATTATCCTTAAAAGAGAAACAAAAATGGGTTACGAAGATGCTAGGTTGTGACATTGAAATTATCTACAAGAAAGGAAAATATAATATTGTGGCTAATGCACTTTCAAGGAAAGAAGACGAAATATAGGGTTCACCATGTGCCATTTTTATTCCACAATCTGATTAGGTGGAAGAATAAAAGCTACAATGGAAGCAATATCAAGAGGTATGCAAGATCATTCAACAACACAAGAGGACCCCATTGCATTAGATAAATTTGTATGGAATAATGATTTTCTATGGTATCATAATTTCCTATATTTATGTAATAATTCCCAACTCAAACAGAAGGTCCTTCTAAAAATGCACACTTCTATTATAGGAGTACATTCAAGGTTCTTGAAAACTTACCACGAGATCGAGAAGGATTTTTTCTAGGAAGGTCTTAAAATTGATGTTCAAAATCTCGTGTTTGATTGTGTGGGTTTCCAAGAGAATAAGGGAGAGACAATCAAGATTTCAGGTCTCCTACAATCATTTGCTATACTAAGTCAACATTGGGAAGAAGTTTCAATGGATTTTATTACAAGTTTACCCAAATCTAAAAGAAATATTGTCATCATGGTAGTAGTGGACCAACTAACAATGTATGCCCACTTTTTCTCTCTTTCTCATCCTTTTAAAGAAAGTACAATAGCTGCAACATTCATGGAAACAATTCAAAAGATACATGGAGTCCCCAATATTATTGTAAGTGAAAGAGATCCAATTCTCACTGGAAATTTTTTGATTGAATTATTTTTTTGTTTGGGTACTCAATTGGCTCACAATTCATCTTACCATCCTTAATCCGATGGGAAAGTTGAGATTGTGAATAAATGTCTAGAGGGATATCTTTGTTGATTTTCATTTTATAGAAAAACACAATGGGTCAAGTGGTTTCCCTTGGTAGAATGGTGGTACAACACATCCTTCCATACTTCATAAAAAAATGTCTGCATTTTTTTCACTTTATGAATATCATTTTCCATCCATCACATCAGCCTTGAAATGGATTAGAAAGGTTCAGGAAATGGAGGACCACATAAGGTGCCAACAACAAGTTCTCAAACTGTTTAAGGACAACTTGGTTATTGCACAAAATAGGATGAAACAAAAATAAAAGATCAACATTGCATTGAAAGGTAATTTGAAGTGGGGTATTGGGTATTTTTGAAGCTACAACCATATAAATAGATATCCCTCAAGCAACAAAAGAAGTAAAATAAATTAGCACCCAAAGATTATGGCCCCTATAATATGTTACAAAGGATTGGAAGTGTGTCTTACAAATTGGAGTTTCCTCTATCTTCATGTGTACATCCATTCTTCCATGTTTCTTGCTTAAAGAAGGTAATCGGTGAAAAGATCCTAGTACAAAATATTTTACCAGATATTAACAAAGAAGGAAAAACCATACTATTAAAATAAAAAAACCTTGAAATAAGGATTAACCAGCTATGAAATCAAGAAATTACTGAGTACCTCGTCAAATGGAAGAACCCACCAGTGGAAGAGGTGATATGGGTAGATGATTTCTTCATACAAAAACACCCTCAATTAGTCAAGTGTTGAGGATAACACTTGTTTGAAGGGGAGGGACATGTTAATCCCTAGAAACATCCTTCTGTTCAGTATAAAACCCCTTATTTCTGGTGTTATATTTGTATGTAGACTAGAGCCCTTCATTGTACCCTTTCATTATAATTGTACCCATTGTTTCCTATATATATACTAGGGAGACCCAGTCTTCGGATCATATCATATCATCTTGTACATTCAATATATTGTACAAGGAGGTTTCCCCCTCAAAGTGGACTATTATTCATTTATTTTTTATCATTATCAAGGCATTGGTACATAACATTTTCTTCCATCAGGTAACTCAACTAGATCCCAAGCCTCATTCTTATCCAAGGAAGCCATGTATTCAATGATTTCCTTCTTCCATAGTTTATTATCCTATGAATCCATTTCATCCCTAATAGTTCTATGATAATCATAAATAATAGATAAAACAATGCTAGAACATAAATGAGGTGGAGTATATCATTCCAGTTTCCTCATTTCCTGAACCAATCTCCTCAAAACTAGAGTATGAGGTTCATCTTATTTTGTTGAGTTAGATTCTTCACCATTCAACTCAAACTTTAAACTATCTCTATATATTTTTCCCTTGGCAGTAGTTCCCATTTGGATACATCTTTAACCTCTCTAAAAATATCATCACGATTGTAGATAGTATTCTTAGTTAATATGTTCCAAATATTATAACCCTTATACCATATTTATAACCAATAAACATACATTTCTCAACTTCAGTATTCATGTTACTCTTATTTTCCTTTGTAAAATGAAAATACGCATCACAACAAAAAACTATGAGATGTTTAAGAGAGGGTTTCTTACTATTAACTGCCTCATGTAGGTTTTTTTCAACCAACACTGACGAGGGTGCTTTATTTACCAAGTAACATTATGAGGGTGCTTTATTTACCAAGTAACATGCAATATCTTCTACCTCTATCAAAAGTTCCTGTCCTAACTCAACACCATTGAGAATGCTCCTTTCCTTTTCCATCAACATCATATTCATTCTTTTTGCAACCCCATTATATTGAGGTGTGTATGGAGTAGTATTTTTACTTTCCATCCCACAATTATTACATAATTCCTCAAATTCATTTCCACAGAACTCTCCATAATTACCTATCCTCAGCACCTTTATTTTCTTCTCTATCTAATTCTCCAAACGAGCCTTAAACTCTTTAAATTTACGAAAGATTTCAAATTTATCTTGGAGGAAATAAATCCATGTTTTCCTTGCCAAATCATCTATTAATGAAACATAATACACAGATTTACCTAATGATGGGATAGGAACAAGTACAAACACATCATTGTGTATCAACTCTAAGATTCCCTTTAATCTTGTAGAACTAGATGAAAATATTACTCAATTCTCTTTACCATATATTTAATGTTCAAAGAAATTGAAATATTCTGTTCAATAATACATACCTTCAACCATACCTTCACCATGTAATGCTCAAATACCCTTCTCTCCAATATGTCCCAGTCTTTGATGACATAGCATTGTCTTTCCTTCACAGACAATGGTTTTTTTTTTCTTCATTTATACCCTCAGTAACAATAAACTATTGCACCCATCAATGATAATGCTTCATAACAATTTGTACAAAGATCCATTTCGAACTCCCCGCATCAAAACCATTTTTCCTCAAACCATTTTGCAGGTTTCCTTTTCAAACATAGTCTGTACACTTGTATCACTCATATTACTTATGGATATCAAGTTTCTGGCCAACTATGGAATATGAAAAACCAAAGGGAGTGTTCTAATCCTTCCATCCTTGAGAAACAACTTACCTCTTCCACATCTTGTGATTTTGGCTGTCAAGTCCTCTCCTAAGATAACATCACCTCCATTATACTTTTGATATTCACAAAGCCACTCCCCGTGAGGAGTTAGATGAAAAGAATCACCTAAAGTCGATCAACCATACATCATGATATGAATGTGTGTTTTTAGAATCCAAGTACACATCCTATCCTTCCTCTAAGAAGGTATTACCCTCTATGTAAGGAACATCATCAAATTCTTTCCCTTTTATCAACATCTTTAGATCTACATTCCTTTTTATAATACCCAGTGTTACCACATTTATACAATTTCCTTGAATACTTTTTGGATATTTATATCTACCTATAGATTTAAATCCGCCCCCCAAGTCTTATTTTTTTTTATATCTCAGTGACAACCTCTTACAGGTAAGGAATCCATGCTATGACCAACCATTTTTTTCCACCTTCGTTCTTCCAATAGCAAGGTTAAATGACTTATATTCCTCAGAAATTTTAATATAAATAGAAAACAACTGACTTACGACATGGTTAAAGGAATTTAGATTCTCTATCATAGAGTCTCCACCATTCCTCCTTAGAAGGGACAACTTATTTTGAAGGAAAGACTTGTTTACCAAGGACTTAGACTGATACAAAGTCACTAACTTATCTCATAATGCCTTGTTCATATCTTCTCTTGAGACATTCAATAACATTGAATCTAAAAGACACAACTGGATTGTACTATTTTCCTTCCTTTCCAACTTCATCCAATCTTCCATTGACATACGCATAGGTGTAGTACCAAGATCCACAATGACCCACAGTTCTTTTTTACAATAAGGTCCTTCATCTTGAGCTTGCATAGGTCAAAGAATTTCCCATTAAAGTTCTCAATCTGAATTTTAGAAATGCTTTCCACTCTTGTTCAACACAAGAATCACTACCATAGAGCTCCCACTAAAACCAATTTTATCACAAACCCAAGCTAAACTTTCTCTATAAAAAACAAGCCAAACCTTTAGTAATAAAGGTGCCTCCTTGAATCCAATAATCTCACTTTGATAGCAAATGTAATTTTTAAACCTTTGTAGTGAAACAATGCATACAAATTCTTAATCGAAATAGAAAGAACAATAATGGCATACACGTAGTACACAAATATTTACCCTTGGAAATCCTTATAAGGGAAAACCAACAAACCTTAGAGACTCATATTTATCTCTTCATTATATTAACTTTCATCATTCACAATACAATATATAGGTATTTCGCAACATCCAAACCCTAATTTGTTTAGCTAGATTATATTACAACACTAATTCCTTAAATCAAATTAGATTACAATGGGTTGAACAACCCAAAATAGGCCAAAAAGAAGACCAAAAATAATCTTCAAAACTTGAATAGGGGCTCATTCCCCCAAACACTCGATTTGGGGGGGGGGGTCGCTAAACCGACGCACCTATAACGTACAAATAGTTCATGGGGACATCCATGTAAATAATATAACACATGCAATATAACCATGAAAAAAATATAACACATTCCAAATAGTAAGGATTTCTATTCTCATAGGTTCATGAAGTTTAACCATCTTGTAGACGCTTCCTAAAAACTTGGATCTACATTCTACTATAATGGGCCCACATTCAAGATATGAGTAGAGAAGGAACCAATACTAGCATTCCATCCAAACACAATACCCCAAAACAAAACTTTGGTATCTATAGATTAGAAATTCCATCCCTTTAGGATAGAAGGAAAGGTCTCAATGCCCTTTTAATCTGAACACATGGTTTCTTGGAGCATTACTACCTCGGGTTTATATATAGTGAATAATATTTTTATGGATTTCTACTTAAGGGCGTCTTTCTTCCCTCTCGCATTCAAAGAGATAATGATCATTAAATGAATTTATTTTATGTCTTCTTTGTTGCGATTACTCCACCAATAGGTAATTGTTTTCCTTCCTTTAGCTGCTTCGAAGCCTTGAATTTTTTTATTGAAATACATTATTTTTACCCATGGAACTGAGCTGACCTACATTTACGAATAAACCTCCCTCTATTTCCTCTTTTTCATCCAAGGGCCTTGATTCTCTAGGTTGTACCTCATAGCTAGATTATAGGAAAGGATTTTGAGGCTTCTCTCTGTATCCCTTCGAAGAAACCTCCCTTGGTATGGGAACCACATCACCTGAATCCATTGGCTCTACATAGTCCAAGGAATGAACAAGTCTTCTAATGAAAAAGTATAACTCTTAAGGATTTAGAAACTAAGACCCCCTTACCATTGGCTTCCTCTAGTCCAAGGATTTTTGGAGATAAATAAAACCCATGATTTTTAGATTGAAGCTTAAGGTCTGAAATGCAAGATACCATACCTTGAATATGTGAGAATGAATCGTTCTGAGGCTTGGAATCCTTACTCTTGGGAGAAAAGTGCCATGGAAAAATCATAGGCTATGTCCTTGATCCTAAAGAAACATGAGCTTCTTTAGAGGTCTCCTAGCTCGCCACATCCTCCATATCATCTTCTTTCAAGACTTTACAATGATTTGGATTCAGTTCTTTTATAACATAGGTTTTCTTCATATATTGCCATCATTTTAGAGGGATTTTGCACTCTCTCCATGAATTCCCAATTTCATGACAACCACACAATGAAAGGGTGGCTTCCAATAATCCATTTTTTTTGCATGTGACCAAGATCCCCATTCAATGCCAATCTCAACTGGTAAGCCTTCCCATAGATCTAATTTGATCAAGATCCTTGCAACCCACTGATCCATTTTACCCTAGAAAGCCTCTTCCAGAGCTATGAACCTTCATAAGGTGTTTCCATTGGATTCAAGCATCTATTTACACGAAAATTCTAGAGGAAATACTAACTATGAGACCAAAATTTGTTGTATGTGCATTGGTTCTTTGTTAGGGTAAAAAATGGGTTTCCACCACTTTAAAATTAGTCATGAAAGACCCTATAGCCAGTCTAGGATTAATATTTCCCTAACATCCTTTTTTCTCCTTAACTCAAAGTAGATCCAACCTTTTACCAACACTTTGAAGGTAGGGATGTAAGCTATTTCCTTTCTCTAACCCATTTCCAACCATTTTTTTAGTGAGACCCCATTCACTTCCTTTCACATGAAACAACCAACTATCACCAATTTCATTAGACCCTCAACTTTTTGTAGGCCTATATCACAACCAACTATCATTTTTACCTTCTTCGACTTAACCCTAATGCATTTTTGCTTCTGTATCTTCCTCAAAGGGTTTCTCATTACACATTGTTGCAAGACTTCAATCATAGGGATAGGAGTCTTCTAACTATGAGAATTACTAGCAACCCGGTGAAAAGTTGTATATTTGTCTTCATGCAAAGAGAATACAGACTCATATTTAATGGTGCTTGGCAAAGATGAGTCCAAAAATCCCATTTTGAATTGTTCCTTTGTCCTTTCCAAAGCTCTTGAAAATATTTTCCTAGATCTACTAACCTCCTCAAGTAAGCACTAATGTAACTAACACCCCCCACCCTCTCTCCTTTCTCCATCTAGTACTCTTTCCCTAAGGCACATAAACATCGCGTGCTTGGATACATCCTCTGTGAATTTTTTGGTACTTTGTCACAACTTTAGAAGCTCCTCCCATGATCTAAATATGGAATGAGGACTAGGCACCTCAACCTCTCCATAGTCCACTAGATCCAACCCTAGGTCCATTACTTTGTTAAACTAGGTACCCTGGGACTTCATTGAGATACAGGCTTGCAAAAACACCAGATCAAACCATCCTCTTATCCTATCCTTTTAATCACATATAAATAGCTAACTTACAAAAATAGATTTAGTTTCTATAAATAATTATTTAACTACTTTTAATATTAAATGCTATCCTATATAAGTTCTAAATAAAACATTTCTCCTATACAATAATATACTCATTAAGAGCTTAGTATGTCACTTTGAGGAATTATTTAGGTCAAGAGGATAACACTCCTTCTCTCAACCACCTAAGCTAAGCCCAATTGACCATCCAAATACAACATTATGTTATACTCTCCTTCTCTCAACCAGCTAAGCTAAGCCCAATTGACCATCCAAATACAACATTCTGTTATACTATGGGGGGAGAGGAAGAGATTTTCATATAACTTCATATAATTAAATGAAATGAAAGAGAATTAGCATTGAATAATTAATGTTCAAAATATTATAAGAAAACATGATTATTAATATATATAATTAAAAAAAAATCATTATCTAAAAAATTATTTTCTCTATTATTCCCCCACCCCCACCTTTATATAGAGAAAACATATTATGGTTTCTCTATTATTCCTCCCACTCCCACCCTCATAATTTGTTTTCTCTATTATTCCCTTCACCCCACCCTCATATATATATAGTTTGAAAAGTAAGATTTAAAGTGGCTTTTAAAATCAGTGATTTTTGAAATCTCCTTACAAAATTTTAAATCTAGATATATAACCATCAACAATACTATTAAATCTAGAAATATAAACATCAACAATACTAAGAACTATGAAAACCTACATACTCTAATTCTAATAATTAATATTTAATATATTATAAAAATAAATAAATAATAATTTTTTAAAATATTAACTTTATATATATATATATATATATATATATATATATATATATATATATATATATATATGCTTCGTCGTTTATAGTTTATTATTATCTGCTTCCACATATCACAGATCAATTTAAGTGTAGCTTAAAAACGAGTGCATGACATGAATCACCCTCCGACGATTGCAATGCAAAGAATTTTAATTCTTCATCTTAAATTTTTGCCAAAATTGGAAAAAATAATGTGCACGGGAGAACCAGGATACTTGGC
>ML781231.1:160121-246862 GCA_009831015.1 Picea engelmannii
TACCTTATTCTATTTTATTGAAAGGCCTTATTAATATTGACCTTTATTACATCCGAGTACATTGATCTACCTATGTGCGGGTTAGGACCTTAACAGAATGACCCAATTAGGTGAATGGTCCAGGTTGAGTTATCAGGGAAAATTATTCTTTTATGCTTGGGAAGAATAGTCCAGATAACCCATGGATGATGTCTTACATTCCACGGACATATAATCTTCCATATCTCATATATGTGAGTGGAAGAATGGCCCATATGACTCAGTTTGTATCATGATATTGTTTATGCAGGTTGATATTAGATGATATGATTGTTGTGAAGACTATATGTTTTTGGACAGTAGTTGTATGCTACAGTGGTTGATGTGCTCCATTGGTAGTGACCGTGTGTCACTAGTTAGTATTTGAGTGCTACTAGGAGTGGTTGTGTACCAATGGGAAATAGTTGTGTACTACTATGGATAGACACAATTGTGTTCTATTGGATGACATTGTTCTGATTTCCATGGAGAATACCACTAGTATTGGAGATGATTTCCAGCTAGATGGATAGTGAGATGATGCAGAGGCATTAATATACATCATACAAGTACAAATTAGAGATGGTGCATTGACACCATGCTAGTACGTCTTAGAGATGATGTAGATTGTACTCCACATCATGCTAGATATTATCATGCTATTACAGATTAGATATGGTGCAACACATCATGTTAGTACAACTTTGATATGATCATACAAATTAGAGATGATGCAGTGGAGAGGATGGTTCTTGGAGCCATTGAGGACATTCAATATCTGTTGGGACAATCATTATTCTAGGACATAGGTTCAGATTAGAAGAATGGTCCTTGTATCACTTTGTTGAGTGAGTGACTTATTCAACAACATGCCCGATTTATCAGATGGAGTATATCCTCGAGAGATGATGCAGTTGATGCTATCATATGATACTGATAGTGGTGATGTTGTTCTTAAATTGATCTACATGATTGTGAGATAGCCTGTGTGTCTATGGCGATGCAACCCGTTAATACCTCACTAGCTAGGAGGGAGTGTTGATATTATGGTAGTTGTTGGAGGTATTAACCTCAATGTGTAACCTTTGTCTAGAATAAAATATTCTAGAAGTAAGAGAAACCATAAATAAATGTGTAGAAACCCTAGAAGACAAGTCATCTTAGTAAAAGAATTATTAGTATTATATTATAAAAGGACAAGTCAGCCCATAAAAGTGACAAGAACCACTATAAAAAAGAAATGATCTAGCTCATTTGTACACACACAGACTTCACACACTCTCTTAGTCAATTTTGGCACAAGTTTGGAGCTGTAGCTACAAGGATGGATGGTGGATATTTTGGGATGGTTCTTGGTATCTCTCTCTAGTGCCATATAACCTAACATGTCTGCCCTATCCTCTAGTATCTATTGGTGGTGTTCTTGGTGATGGTTCTTGGTGGTATTCTTGGTAAGTGCAAGTGCAACTGTAGCTTCTACAACTGCAACTATTGCAACTGCAACTGTTGCAGTTGAGTATTTTTCTTGTTCTATGTATTTGAGACTTTCTATTTGGTGAGATATCTTTGGATAAAGATGAACTCTGTTGGTTATATATTGGTTCTAGTGTTTCTTCCAGAATCATTCTACCTAGAAAAGGTTATGGTGCTCAGGGGTGGCTGCATGCCTATGGTTGGGTGACAATAATGATATTGTCTATAGTAAAACATGAAAATATCTTTTATTCTAACAGGTTATGGGCCCACACTATCTTTAGATAGTATAACCACTGGAAGATAGATTGGGAATTTATTTGTTAAGCTCGTTATGACACCAATTACAACTGCAGCTAGGTTTTCTAATTACGCAACTGCAACAAACCCTAACCCTTGTGCTCAGGAACTTCTGATGAATATTTTGACCTAATTCCTTGACATCCTAGTGCACCCTAGCTCAGTGCACCTCTTGGTACCCTCAACTAGCAAAATTGTCAGGTTTGAATTTTTTGTCAAGGTCAAAGTCAAATTCAAAGGTTGACTTATGGTCAAATTGATTTTGTGGTCAAAGTTGAAATTTTAGAGTTTCTATCTTGTTCTAATCATTAATCATCTCATTCAGTTTATAATGTCCTCTATTAAATATGGTATATAGTTTCAGATTGGAAGACAAGTTGAATGATGCTACAAGACTTCAAAGGTATGCACTTGTATATGTTATCCAAGCTATATCATCTAGCAAAACATGAGTGTGTTTGTAGAGAAATTATTAGAGACCTTGTCCAAGATGTAATCTTGGATTCAGTGCATTCAGACTCTAGAGGAACAAGCACACCCTCCATAGTAGTTGAGGCTTCAGGTTCCAGGTTTGATTAAATTGTTAAGCTTCAAATTTGTATATATCAAGGGTGATAGTTGTTGCATTAAAAATTGTGAAAGAAGTCTTTGAAAGGTTCTATTATTTCCAAGTGAAATGAATACTTGAATTCATATGAATATCATTGATATAGATTCTTATTGTACTTGTTTTCAAGATGAACTAATATTTCCTTTAGAGAGATATTTCTTGTTTTCTCTTGTTGTTCTTGTTCTGGCCAGGTACCCTTGTGAAATATGTTTGATGAACAATATTTGTGGAAGCTATCATAGAAGAAGTTTATAAGGATGTCACAATGCTTGTGACAACTACCATATGGGAAAAAATCAGAACAAATAGAAACAAACTTAAAGAGACTAAGAAGGAGTCAGACTCAGAAAGAAGTCAATAATCAAGAGGAAACTAGAATAGACTTGTGACACTTTGCAAAAAGCAAGAAGGATGCAAAAAAAAACATGGAATCTCTCAGATGGAGGGAGATGATTACAAAATTCCAAAAGAAGCGAATGCATATTGCTCATTCAAACATGAATCTGGGATTAGGAAGGATTTGATCTCCAATAATATGATCGATTGAAGAATCTGTGAATACTATGAAGTATATGTCCATGTTCTTCATTGGAAGTAGTAGCCATGGTAAGAATCACATGTTCATATTAACTCTAGAAGAAGTCTTCTTCGAAAAGAAGCCTTGAATATCCCTTGTTTTCAATCTACATTTATGTTCCTATGGCGAAAGGAAGAAGTTGGAACCTCCAGGAAGGAAGGGCATGGAATCTATAGAACATTCCATGGACTCCAACGTTGAATAACGAAGTTGTGATGAAGAACAATGTGTGTGAGAAATTGTGAAAACGACTTATAAATGGAAGAATTGATTGATAAAAGGTGAGATTCAGGGCTAATGGTTTCTCCCATAAGAAGGGAGAAGACTATGATGACATCTTTTTCTAGTAACCAGATATACCTCTACCTAAGCCATTATATATCTTACAATATCCATGGGTTGGACTTTACATTAGATGGATGTAAATATTTTTATTATCAACATAGTTATTGAAGAAGAAGCATATAGAACAACCTCAAGGTTTTGAGGTATACCATAAAGAGACCCATGTATGAAGATAGAATAATACCTTTTATGGAATTAAGCAACCTGGTGCAGAGCCTCTCATGTACAACAAAAGTGTGGTGAAAAGATCCTATGACAGAGGAAGTGTATTGAAATGGTTCTTCAAAAGTCTGGGATGATGGATTTCAAATCCATGGAAAAATCCCATGATGACAGACCTGAGTAAGTTGAGAGACTCTGATCTATTATACCCGTCCCTGTATCAACAATCAAATGTCTCATTAATTTATTTCGAGAATAATCAGTCATATATTTTCTTTGTGGGAAATTTGAGTTATGATATACGGTTTCATGGATTTATCGATTCAGATTGGGTAGGGAGTGTAGATAACAAAATAAGTGCTTCTTGGACATGTTTTAATTTGAGCCTTTCCATGATATCATGGGCTAGCAGGGAACAAAAATTTTTTGCACTCAAAACCATAGAAGAATAATATATTGCAGCTTATGATGCTTGTACCAAAGCAGTGTGGTTCCGTAAGCCAGTTTATGGACTGTTTGATCAGGTGTTGGGCTCAACCATGATATATTGTGATAATCAGAGTCATGTGAAACTTTCAAGAACCTGGTGTTCCATGACAAGTCGAGGAACATTGATATCAAGTATTATTTTCTCCATGATAGAGTCGAAGGGGGAGAAGTGGTTCTCTAGTATATCTCCATAAATGAGAAGATAACATATATTTTGGTAAAGTCTTTGTCCAAGATGAAAAGTTTGCGTACTTAAGGTACAAGATGGGACTCATAGAGATGACTTCCTTATTGGAAAAGGAAGTGATTACTCCTAGGTTGGGAGGGAGCACTGGTATGTTATTGATTTATGGGAAGTCATTTTCCAGTTCATAAAATAGTCCATGTTGGTAAGTCACCTTCTAGTCGAGAAAGTGGCCCAATATTTATGACGGACAAGAATTTTCCATTTCGAAAAATGGTCCATATCGGATAATGATTTTCATAATGAAAATGGTCTAATAGATTGCTGATGTACTATAGACAATGATTCCCCTTGTGGCTAGTGTGGGGGAATGGTATAGGACAATTATTCTTCTTGGATATCACCCTGAGTAGTGGTAAAGAAGAATCCTCCGCCTCTCTGGGAAGTCATTCTTTCAAAGTTCATAGTTGTGAGAAGTTTCAAAGAATAGTTTGTTATAGGAGGTTGGTGTAGGACAGACATTTCCATAGGAAATGGTCCGGAGAGTCATTCTCTAGGGTAGACTTATTCTCTCTAGATTTCACTTTGATTAGTGTTGGAGGAATGGCCCAATTAGGTGAATGATCCATGTTCAACAATCAAGGACAAGCATTCCTTAGGGAAGACTCATTCTCTCCAGGTTGCACTGTGATCAGTGCTAGAAGAATGGCCTAGTTAGGTGAATGGTCTAGGTTCAGAAATCAGGGACAATTATTATTCTATGCTTGGGAAAAATAGTCCATATAGCCCATGGATGATTTTTTACTTTCCAAGGGAAGATACTCTTCCAAATATCATAGATGTGAGTGGAAGAATGGCCCATATGACTTAGTTTGTATCATGATATTTTTTATGCAGGTTGATATTAGATGATATGATTGTTGTGAAGACTGTATGTCTCTGGACAATAGTTGTATGCTACGGTGGTGGATGTGCTCCACTGGTAGTGACTGCGTGTCACTAGTTAGTAGTTGAGTGTTACTAGGATTGGTTGTGTACCACTGGACAATAGTTGTGTGTACTGCTATGGATAGACATAATTGTGTTCTATTGGATGGCATTGTTTTAATTTCCATGGAGACTACCACTAGTGTTGGAGATGATTTCCAGCTAGATCGATAGTGAGATGATGTAGAGGCATTAATATACATCATATGAGTACATCTTAGATATGGTGCATTGACACCATGCTAGTACATCTTAGAGATGATGTAGATGGTACTCCACATCATGTTAGATATGATCATGCTAGTACAAATTAGATATGATGCAGAGCATCATGCTAGTACAACTTAGATATTATCATACAACTTAGAGATGATGCAATAGAGAGGATGGTTCTTGGATCCATTGAGGACATTCAACATCTGTTGGGAAAATCATTCTTCTAGGACGTAGGTTCAGATTAAAATAATGACCCTTGTATCAATCTGTTGAGTGAGTGACTTATTCAACATCATTCCCGATTACATAGATGGAGTATGGCCTCAAAACATGATGCATTTGATGCTATCAGATGATACTGATAGTGGTGATGTTGCTCGTAAATTGATCTACGTGATCATGAGATAGCTTGTGTGGCTATGATGATGCTACCTATTAATACCTCCGTAACTAGGAGGGAGTGTTGATATTATGGTAGTTGTGAGAGGTATTAACCTCCATGTGTAACCTTTGGATAGAATAGAATATTATGAAAGTAAGAGAAACCCTAGAAGACAAGTCAGCTTAGTAAAAGAATTAATAGTAAAGTATTAGATTCTAAAAGGACAAGCCGACCTAGACAAGTGACAAGAACCAATATAAACAAGATATGATCTACATCATTTGTACACACACACACTTCACACACTCTCTCATTCAAGTTTGGAACAAGTTTGGAGCTGCAACTGCAAGAATGGAAGGTGGATCTTCTGGGATGGTTCTTGGTCTGTCTGTTTAGTGTCATATAGCCTAAGATGTGGGACCTATCGTCTAGTATCTCTTATTGGTGTTCTTGGTGATGGTTCTTAGTGGTATTATTGGTAAGTGAAATTTCAACTGCAACTATTGTAACTGCAACTAATGCAACTACAACTATTGCAACTTAGTATTGTTCTTGTTCTGTGTCTTTGAGACTTTCTGTTTGGTGAGATATCTTTGGAGAAAGATGATATCTCTTGGTTATTTTTTGGTTCTAGTGCTTCTTATGGAATCATTTTATCTAGAAAAGGTTATGGTGCTTAGGGGCGGCTGAATGCCTATGGTTGGGAGACAATAGTGATATTGTCTATGGTAAAATGTACACATATCTTTTATTCTAACATTTTTTTGGTCCTAAAGTCTACACCTGACTGCTAAGGGAGGAGCTAGGTCACCTCAGTTGTTGGAAATATTGGTCTTTTTATGAAGTAAGTTTGGTTGTTTTGATGGTTTGCTAATAGATAGGTTTTCAATGACATGGATCTATTTGGCCTATTCAATAACACCTTCGAAGAAACCTCCCTTGTTATGGGCACCACATCACCTGAATCCATTGGATCTACATAGTCCAAGGAATGAACAAGTATTCTAATGAAAAGGTATAAATCTTAAGAATTTCGAAGCTAAGACCCCCTTACCATTGGCTTCCTCTAGTCCAATGATTTTTGGAGATAAATATGTTGATTAATTGGGTTGGTTGTCATTGATGTCAGCCCTTGAAGAAAGTCTAGTAGCGAATTCCGGTAGCACAAAGGTTTGGGTAATGGACCCAAGTTTGTTTGATGTATAATGGTATGAATTTTGATATATTTGTAGGTAATACTATTCTAGATGGATAGTACATGTCGTGTCATTTTCGGTGGTATGTGGAACGCCACATAACTCTCTACGGTTTGAGAGTTACGGCCTTACGAATTTGAAGGACTCTCATATGATTGGCTTGAAACCCCAAAAGGTCAAAGAAGTCAAAGTGCTTGGAAAGAGGATTGTTTAAATAATAAAGTGAAGTGACAAAGTCAAAGAGGATTATTTAAATAATAAAGTGAAGTGACAAAGTCAAAGAGGATTATTTAAATAATAAAGTGAAGTGACAATATCAAAGAGGGTTATTTAAATAATAAAGTGAAGTGACAAAGTGAAGGAAGATTATTGAAATAATAAAGTAAACTGAGAATTTTCTAATTATGGAAAGTGGTTATAAGAAAGCTAACCCTAAAACAAGGAAAATGGGTTAAGTGATCAAGTGGCTATTGGATACATGGAAAAGTGGAAAATTGAGCAAAGTTGGACATAGGTGACTATGTGGACAAAGTGGCCTAGAAGATGCTTCTAAGGAAGCTACTTGGAGAGTATAAGTAAGAGGCACGACTCTCTCTTCTTAAACACACTTTATCATATTTAATATCTACAGGTGATTGATGTAACCAAAGGATATCTAAGCTGAATTTAAGAGGGAAGGTGAAGTAAAGAAGGTAAAAATTCAATGGAGGATAAATTCTTTTGATGATGCTTTATAAGGTATGTTATTTATATGTCATCTCACCATTTTCTCAATAAAGTTTTTTTCTAGAATGATTCAGACTGTGAAATTGGGAGGCCATTGATAAAACATATCCAAGTATATGTGGTGCGAATTTCATCTTGTGGTTCGTTGTATTTTTGGATTTACACTCCATGGAAAATAGGGTTTGTGGCTAGTCCTGAAACTAGTCTAAAACGGGTCTTTTGGGTAAAAACATCATAAATTCTTCATACCAGATCCAAATTTAGTAAGACCAAATGTGTTGGTTATATTACACTCGGTAGTATTCTGTGTACACTTTTCATATCCATACAAAAAATATTCCACACAGGGCACACTCTACAAGTTCGCTCTCTAGAATAAGCCATAATTCAACAAGGTATGCCATTTTTTCTATAACTCCTTCTCTGAGAGGTTCCAAGTAGTGAAACCTAGAGGAATTTCATAAAACACATTGAAGAACATTGTGTACTATTTTAAGATCTTTATTCATTACAAGTACATAGTTATGATTATTTCAAGTTAGGGTTGTTGACTAATCCAAAACTAGTCACGTGAGACTAAAGTAAATTTTGATGAAAATGCTAGTCTCTTGTTGTTAAAGTTAATGAAGTTTTGCAGGTTTGTGATCATATACACCAGGTCTATTATAGAGTTACAAATCAGATTTGGATGATGAAATTGATGAAGGATTTTGGTTGAGGTTGAGGTAAAGGTTGCTGCATGGTTTATGCACTTGTTTATGGCATAGGTTGATTACAGGTTGATGCATGGTTCAGGTTATTAGCACAGGTTTTTTGGTGCAGGTTGATTGGTACAGGGATAAAATGATATATCTCATAGTGATAGTGTGACAATGGTTCCATCATTCTACTTATACGTCAGGGCGGTTGGACGGGGCAAGGATAGGTGGTTGTAGCCACCTTCCCATTGTAGCCGGAGAACATAGGGGGTTGTAGCCTCCTTCTAGTTGTAGTCAGAGAATTGAGGAGTTGGAGATTCCCTCAGGTTGTAGCCTGAGAAGCTAGGGGTTGGACCCTCCTTCCAGTTGCAGCTGGAAAACAAAGGAAGTTGGTGCTTCCAATGAATGTAATTCTTCAAGACATATAAGAAAAGTCATTCTGTGGTTTTCTCCCACTTTGGGTTTCCACGTAAAAACATTGGTGTACTGTGTATGATTGTTCATTTTTTCATTGTTTATTTACTCTACAAATATTGGATGATAATTCTACATTGATATAACATTGCATTATATGGTTAAAAAGGATTATATTTCTCTATTACTGATTCACCCCCACTATCAGTAGTCCAACAAATGGTATCAGAGTAGGTTCCTTCAGAAATCAGTTTAACCACTGAAATGTAGATCATGGAGAGAAACAACATGTATAAAAATGGAATACCATAGTTTGATGGACAAAAGTATGCATTTTGGAGCATAAGGATGAAGACATATATACAGGCACAGGGATTTGAAATTTGACAATCAATTGTAGATAGATACACAACACCAACAGTTCTGTCGACAAACGACAAAACAATGAAACTCGATCATAATAATTCCAAAGCCACAAATTCACTTCTGAATGGTCTTGGAGAATCAATATTCACCAAAGTTGCACATTGTAAATCCGTTAAAGTGATTTGGGACACAATTCAAAATATTTATGAAGGAGATTCAAAATTCAAAGCATCAAAGCTTAAAACTTACAGAGGTCAGTTCAAACAAATAAAGATGAAGGAAGATGAGAACATTGGAACTTACTTTTTACGAGTCAATGATATAGTAAATGCAATCTTGGGATTGGGATAAGATACCAAAGAATCTGTAATTGTTCAAAATGTACTAAGATCTCTTCCTATGAGATCTAAACCTAAGATATTAGCACTAGAAGAAAGAGAAGATCTAAACTCAATAAGCATGAACGAACTACATGTAATCTTCATAGCATATGAAATGAGAACTGAACACTTGGAAAATCCAGATATAAAAGAAGCATCCTTAAAAGAATCCAAAAGGTCAAAGAAAAAGGGAAAGAAAAAAGAAAAAGAACATAGCAATAATAGTGACGTCTCAAAAGATGATGAAGAAGATACCAACTTTGTCAGAAGATTTCACATGGGAACCAACAACAGGTATAGAGATAAGCTTCCTTTGATTTGTTTTAATTGTGATGGTATTGGTAATTTTTCTAACAAATGTCCTCTTAAGAAAAAAATAAATGATGAAGGTTACTCAAATAGAAAACAAACATATAAAGGTAAAAGAACCACAAATAAAGTTTTCAAGAAAAACTTATGCACCAAAGAAGACATCTCATCATTAGATGAATATGAAGTCAGTGATAATGAGATAGAAATAGTTCTATTCATGGTAGTAGAAGACTCTGATAAAGAAGACTCCGAAGAAGAATATGAAGAGGCCGAAGAAGAACATGAAGAGGCCGAATAAGAATATGAAGAGGACGAAGTTGACTACTGAGAAGAATTGTTGTGTGCCATAGAAGTCATCAGAAGAGAAAAGAAGAAAAACAAGTAACTACAAGTGGGACTAGACAAGAAAGAAGACACTCAAGAACTAGAACAGATGATCAGAAATTTGAAGGTTCAAATTGAAGAAGATTAAAGAATTGAAGAAGCACTCAAAGAACAAATAGAAGGAAGAGACAGGATCATTGGAAATTTGTAAACATAAATTGTGACATTAAGAAAGGATCTTCAAAAGAAAAATATGTAGAACAACTTAAAAGTTTTGAATGACATTATCAACAGTAAAAAAACTCATCATGACAAGTTCAGACTTAGATACAATCAGACGGAAAATGGATCAAGATCCAAAACAAAAAAACAAGAAACATATCCAAAAAGCTATGCATAAACAATCAAAGGGGATAGGAAGGTCTACAAATAAAATTACAGGGACACTCCTCCACCGAGAAGATTCGTATTTCAGAATCAATGACCGACAGAAACATATAGGCCTCAGGAAGATGAAGGATTCATAAGAGTACCTCCTTTCAGAAGATATTCAACTCCCACGTATCAAGATATCTTTTTTGGTTTATGTTTAAATGCATGTAATAATTTTGGACATAAAGTTGTGAATTGCAGAGATAAGAAAAGGAACATAGACAACTTTGAAATTCATACACAAAAGGGTTATCCAAGAAGGCCTAGTGAAACACAAATAATAAGTTACAATAGCTTTGAATCTTTGAGCATTGAAGTGGAATGATACAAATGTAACAACTTTGGACACATGGCCAAAGATTGCAGAATGACAGTCCCTTTTAGAGAACCAAAACAAAACAACAACAATCACAAACAAGAACCTCAGAAAAGGACATGGATAAGAAAGAATAATCAATATAGCAATGAAGAATGCACACTCGCTCTACAAGTTAAGAAAAATAATTGTGGTTGGTATGTTGACAATGGTTGTTCAAAACACATGAAATGTGATAGAGACAAGTTTCTTACATTAATAAAGGAAAGAGATGGACCAGTCTCCTTAGAAAATGATGATTCAACTAAAATCATTGTAAAAGGCACAGTCAGAATTGGGAACAAGACTACCAAGGCAAAAAATGTTCTACTAGTAGAATATATGAAACATAATCTTCTAAGTGTGAGTCAAATGTGTGACCAAGGTTAGAAAGTTACTTTCGATTCACAAAAGTGCGAGATAAGAAAAGAAGGTTCAAGAAAATTGATTGCAACAACTACGAGAACTTCAAGCAACATATATGTTTTAAGTGAAATTGGAAATGAAAAGTGTTGCCTAGGAAAGGAAGATGAAAGTTGGCTATGGCACAAAAGAATGGGTCATGTACATTTTTATAACCTTGTCAAAGTCAAAAAAAGGGAAGCGGTTATAGAAATGCCCTAGATTACGAAACCAACTAACACTTTATGCAAGCATTGTCAACAAGGAAAGAAAACAAATACCAGGTTTAAATCAAAAGAATATTCAATGACAAGACCACTAGAAATTGTGCATATTGATATAGTTGGAACAAATACAACAAAGAGTTTAAAAGGCGAGAAATAATTTCTGTTATTAGTTGATGATTACACAAGAATGACTACAGTTTACTTTCTCAGGAATAAGTCAGAAGCTTTTGAAAACTTCAAGGTCTACAAGGAAATGGTTGAAAATGAAATGGATTCAAAAATCAAATGCTTGAGATCTAATAATGGAGGAGAGTTCACTTCAAAGTAATTTATCTACTACTGCACCAGGCATGGAATAAAAAGGCAATTCTTCATTGTTGGGACATCTCAACAGAAGGGAGTTGTTGAAAGAAAGAACTTGACAGTACAAGAAATGGCTCAAACAATGCTAATGGATTCCAAATTGATAGATATATTTTGGACACAGGCAATGCATACAACAATTCACATTCAAAATAGAGTAATGCTCAAAAACAACAATGACAAAAATCCCTATGAGCTATGGAAAGGAATACCAACAAATGTGAAGAACTTCAGATTTTTTGGAAGAAAATGCTACATCAAAAGAGAAGATGGAAGAATGCGAAAGTTTGACTCTTGTGTGGACAAATGAGTACTTGTTGGTTACTCAAGTACAAGGAAAGAATACACGTGTTACAACCCGAGATTGAACAAAGTTGTGGAAAACATCAATGTAACAATTGATGAAATAGGTAGACAATAATTAAAGGAAGAAGAAAATGAATTAATGGAACAACTTGACAAAGAAGAAGAAGAATATGAAGAAGGGGAATATGAAGAGGATTTGACAAAAGAAAAAGAGCAAGTTCAACAAGTGCATCCAAAGACACCTAGTAGACGAGTACAGAAGAATCATCCTTTAGATAAGATTATCAGAAACAAAGATGCAGGAGTTGAGACTAGAAAAAAAATCTGTTCACCAGGACAAATGCACCTAGCACTCTCATCTACGATTGAACCAACCTGTTTTGAATAGGCCAACAAGGATGAATTTTGGAATAAGGCCATGGATGAAGAATTGGATCAAATAGATAAAAATGACACTTGGGAATTGGTTCCAAGACCAAAGGATAAGAATGTGATCGACACAAAGTGGGTATACAGGAATAAATTGAATGAAGATGGACAGGTTACAATGAACAAATCTATATTAGTATGTAAAGGATATGCACAGGTTGAAGGAATCAACTTTGAAGGGACATTTTCCCCAGTTGCTAGAACGAAAGAAATCCGATTGATTTTATCTTATGCCTGCTCCAAAAATATTAAAGTGTATCAGATGGATGTAAAATCATCTTTTCTGAATGGGGAACTTGAATAAGAAGTCTACATTGAAAAACCAGAAGTATTTCAGTTGTCAGATAACACAGATTATGTGTGTAAATTAAAGAAGGCCTTGCATAGTCTAAAATAGGCTCCTAGAGCATGGTACTCTAGACTAGATAAATATCTATAGTAGACAGGGTTCAAAAAAGGAAGTGCACACAACAATGTCTACATCAAGGTAACTTAAGATAGTATTTTATTAATTTAATTTTATGTTGATGATATTATTTTTGGAAGTACTGATGAGAGGTTAAGCCTTAAATTTGCAAAGGACATGCATAATGAATTTAAAATGTCATTACTTGGAGAACTATCCTTCTTTCTGGGTCTTCAGATATGTCAAAGCAACCAAGGAATTTTTATTTCTCAAATGAAGTATATCAGAGAAATGATAAAGAGGTTTAGAATGGAAGATTGCAAACCAATTATCACTCTCATGCAAACCGGTTGCAAGTTGAGAAAAGATGATGATTTAAAGTCTTAAGATCATAGGCAATATAGGTCAATTATTGGTAGCCTACTATATGTGATAGCATCCAGACCATATGTAATGCATGAAGTTGGACAGGTGGAACGATTTCAAGCAGCACCAAAAGAAGCACATGTATTATTAGTGAAGAGGATTTTCAGATATCTCAAAGGAACATAAGAGTTTGGATTATGGTATCCAAAAGGAAATGATCTATCACTTATTGCCTACACCTATGCAGATTGGGAAGGTTGCATTGATGACCGATGAAGCACCAGTGGAGCAACATTCTACTTGGGTGAGTGTTTAGTATCATGGATAAGAAAGAAACAATCATCAATATCTTTATCTACAGTCGAGGCATAGTATATTGCAGCAACAACATGTTGTACATAGGTTCTATGGATGAAACAAACTCTGACAGATATACAGGTTGAGTATGATGAGCCCATTCCAATCTATTGTGATCATACAAGTGCCATCAGTATCTCAAAGAACCTGGTGATGCAATTCAAGACGAAGCACATTCCAATCAAGTATCACTTTCTATGGGAATAGGTTGCAGAAAACAACATTTGAGTTGAATATGTGGGCACAAAAGAACAAGTGGAAGACATCTTTACAAAACCACTTCCATTAGAATCCTTTGAGTATCTTTACTAGAGACTCATATTTATTTATACTCCAAAATCAATGCTTTTCAATGCTTATCTTATATGTCTTAGATGCACACGAGGAAGCACCATAAAAAAGAAAGTTCAGGTTGGGAAATCATACGAGTCAGTTAGGGGGAGAAGACCTGGATGGAAAGATACCTTTTCCATTGATGACAAAGGGGGAGAGATTTATTAGATGCAAAGGATAGAGGCATGGTTCCAGAGGGAGCGTTGGTCACAGAAATGTAGGCATGGTTCCAGGGGGATCATAAATGATATGATTTCAGTATTTTATCAGAGTGTTTCCCTAAATGCTAAAGGGGGATATTGTTGACTAATTGAGTTGGTTGTCATTGATGTGAACCCTTGAAAAAAGTCTGGTAGTGAATTCGAGTATCACAACGGTTTAGGTAATGGACCCAAATTTTTTTGATGTATAATGGTATGTGTTTTGATATATTTGCAGGTAAGACTAATCTATATGGATACTACGTGTCATGTCATTTCCAATGGTATGTGGAACGTCACATAACTCCTCACGGTTTGAGAGTTATGGCCTTACAAAGTTGAAGGACACTCATATGATTGGCTTGAAACCCCAAAAGGTCAAAGAAGTCAAAGTTCTTGCAAAGAGGATGATTTAAATAATAAAGTGAAGTGACAAAGTCAAAGAGGATTATTTAGAAAATAAAGTGAAGTGACAAATTCAAAGAGGATTATTTAAATAATAAAGTGAAGTGACAAAATCAAAGAGGATTATTTAAATAATAAAGTCAAGTGACAAAGTCAAGGAGAATTATTTAAATAATAAAGTAAATGGAGAACTTTGTAATTATGGAAAGTGGTTATAAGAAGGCTAACCCTAAAATGAGGGTTAAGTCGTCAAGTGGCTATTGGATACATGGACAAGTGGCAAATTGGGCAAAGCTGGACATAGGTGACTATGTGGACAAAGTGGCCTTGAAGATGCTTTTGAGGAAGCTACTTGGAGAGTATAAATAAGAGACAATGATCTCTCTTTTTAAACACACTTTAGCATTTTGAATATCTACAGGTGACTGAGGTAACCAAAGGATATCTAAGACGATTTTTTAGAGGGATGTTGAAGTAAATAAGGCCGAAATTCAAGGGAGGATACATTCTTTTGATGATGCTTTCTAAGGTATGTTATTTACAGGTCATCTCACCATTTTTGAAATAATTTTTTTTCTAGAATGATTCAGACCGTGAAATTGGGAGGCCATTGAGAAAACATATCTAAGTATATGTGGTATTAATTTCATCTTGTGGGTCGTATTTTTGGAGTTACACTCCATGGAAAATAGGGTTTGTGGCTAGTCCTGAAACTAGTCTAAAACATGTGTTTCGGGGAAAAAGGTCATAACGTCTTCATAACATATCCAAATTTAGTAAGACCAAATGTGTTGGTTAGAGTATAGTCTGTAGTATTCTGTGTACAATTTTCAAATCCATACAACAAATATTCCGTGCGGGGAACAATCTACAAGTTTTCTCTCTAGAATAAGCCAGAATTCAACAAGGTATGCCATTTTTGTTATAAGTCCTTTTCTGAGAGGTTCCAAGTAGTGACACGTGAAGGAATTGCATAAAACACAGTAAATATTGGTGTGTACTATTTTAAAATCTTTATTCATTACAGGTACATAGTTATGATTATTTCAAGTTAGGGTTGTTGACTAATCCAAAACTAGTCATGTAAGACTAAAGTAAAGTTTGATGAAAATGCTAGTCTCTTGTTGTTAAATTTAAGGAAGGTTTCCAGATATGTGATCATATACACCAGGTCTATTATAGAGTTACAAATAAGATTTGGATGATGAAATTGATGAGGGATTTTGGTTGAGGTTGAGATACAGGTTGGTGCATGGTTGATGCACTTGTTTATGGTACATGTTTATTACAGGTTGAGGTACATGTTGATGGATGTTTGATGCATGGTTCAGGTTATTGGCACAGGTTGAATGGTATAGGGTTACAACAATATATCTCACAGTAATAATGTGACAGTGCTTTCATCATTCTACTTATACGTCAGGGCGGTTGGATGGGGCAAGGACACCTGGTTGTAGCCGGAGAACATAAGGGGGTTGTATCCTCCTTCTGGTTGTAGCCATAGAATTGGGGAGTTGGAGCTTCCCTCATATTGCAACCTGAGAATCTATGGGGTTGGAGCCTCCTTCTAGTTGCAGTTAGAAAACAAAGGAAGTTGGTGCTTCCAATGAATATAATTCTTCAAGACATATAAGAAAAAACATTCCGTGGTTTTCTCCCGCTTTGGGTTTCCACATAAATACATTGGTGTACTATGTATGTGTATGATTGTTCATTTGTTCATTGTTTATTTACTCTGCAAATATTGGGTGATAATACTACATTGATATAACACTTGCATTATATGGTTAAAAATGATTAGATTGCTCTATTACTTATTCACCCCCCCTCTCAGTAATCCAACAAAATAAAACTCAATATAATTTTTAGATTGAAGCTTAAGGTATGAAATGCAAGATACCATATCTTGATTATGCAAGAATTAATTCTTATGAGGCTTGGAAGCCTTACTTTTGGGAGAAACATGTCATGGATAAATCATAGGCTATGTCCTCGATCCTAAAGAAACATGATCTTTTTTATAGGTCTTCCAACTCGCCACATCCTCCATATCATCTTATTTCAAGACTTTACATGGATTTGGGTTTAGTTCTTTTATAACCTAGGTTTTCTTCTTATGTTGCCATCATTCTGGAGGGATTTTTCACTATGTCCATGAATTCCTAATTTCATGAAAACAAAACAATGAAAGGGCGACTTATAATAATCCATTTTTTTTCGCATGTGACAAATAATCCCATTCAATGACAATCTCAACTGGAATGCATTCCAATAGATCTAATTTGATCAAGAGCCCTGCAACCCAGTGATCCATTTTACCCTAGAAATCCTCTTCTAGAGCTATGAACCTTCATAAGGTGTTTCCAATGGATTCAAGCATCTATTTACACCAAAAATCTAGAGGCAATACTAACTATGAGACCAAAATTTGTTGTATGGGCATTGTTTCTTTGTTAGGATGAAAATGGGTTTCCACCACTTTCAAATTAGTCATGAAGGATCTCGTAGCCAGTCTAGGCTTAAGATTATCCCAACATCCTTTTTGCTCCTTAACTCTAAATAGATCCAACCTTTTACCAACACATTGAAGGTAGGGATGTAAACTATTTCCTTTCTCTAACCCATTTCCATCCATTTTTTTAGTGATACCCCTTTCACTTCCTTTCACATGAAACAACCAACTATCACCAACTTCATCAGACACTCAACTTTTTGTAGGCCTATATCCAAACCAACTATCATTTTTACCTTCTTCGACTCAACCCTAATGCATTTTTTCTTCTCTTCCTCAAAGGGTTTCTGATTACACATTATTCCAAGGATTTAATCATAGGAATAGGGGTCTTCTTACTGTGAGAATCACTAGCAGTCTAGTGAAAAGTTATGAATTTGTCTTCATGCAAAGAGAATACAAACTCAAATTGAATGTTGCTTGGCAAAGATAAGTCCAAAAATCCCATTTTGAATGGTTCCTTAGTCCTTTCCATAGCTCCTAAAAGTATTTTTCTAGATCTACCAACCTCCTCGAGTAAGCACTAATGTAACTAAGACCCCCCACCCTCTCTCCTTTCTCCATCTAATACTCTTTCCCTAAGTCACATAAACATCGTGTGGTTGGACACATCCTCTGTGAATTTTTTGGTGCTTTGTCACAACTTTAGAAGCTCCTCCCATAATCTAAATATGGAATGAGGACTAGGCACCTCATCCTCTCCATAGTCCACTAGATCCATCCCGTAGTCCATCACTTTGTTAAACTAGGTATCCCGAGACTTGATTTAGCTATGGGCTTGCAAAAACACTAGATCAAACCATCCTCTTATCCTATCCTTTTAGATCAAATATAGATAGCTAACTTACAAAAAAATATTTGGTTTTAATAGATAATTTTTTAACTACTTAATATTAAATGCTATCCTATCTAAGTTCTAAATAAAACATTTATCTTATACAATAATATACTCATTAAGAGCTCAATATGTCACTTTGAGGCATTGATTAGATGAAGAAGATAAGACTCCTCTCAACCATCTAAACTAAGCCTAATTAACCATCCAAATACAACATTCTATTGACATCACTAGATTTTTTACAAATGTTGTTTAGAAAAACATAAATAAAAGGTGTTTTTATATTAGGGAGAGAGATATTTTCATATAACTTTATATAATTAAAAGAAATGAAAAAATAATAATATTGAATAATTAATGTTTAAAATATTATATAATAAAACTATTAATATATATAATTTAAAAGAATAATTATCTAATTATTAATGTCTATCTTTAAATTTTTAGATTTAAATTATCTTAGAGAGTTTGAAAAGTCAGATTTAAAGTGACTTTTGAAATCTCCTTACAAAATTCTAAATCTAGAAATATAAACATCATCTTCATATTAATTTTTTACAAAATTGGAAATTTCTTTCATTCTTCGTCTAAAATTTTTGCCAAAATTGGAATTTTTTTTAATTCTTCATCTTAAATTAAAATAATGTGCACGGGAGAACCAGGAGACTTGGCATTCCAATTGCTCTACTTCTGGCAACCGTCTTGTAAATCGAAATTGTTGTTGAAATTTCAAACCGTAATTTTATCAATTTAACCGTAGAAATTGATTGAAAGACGACATAATATTCTTGGACTGCAGGTTACAGTTGTTGTAAAATGGTAGATTTCGAATTTCGTCGCCAGATTCATGATGAAATTATACCAGAAAAGAGGTCGGTCTGCGCCTCTCATTAAAAAGCTGATCTGATCTGATGGGTGTCTATGTCTGTCTATATTCTTGCTAAATTTTTGCTTCTGTCGTCTTCAATCAACGCAACCCATATATAGGTCACTGCTATTATTGATAGGAGTGGCCAACAATTGAATAAATGGATGAACGACTTCTTTTATTTGTACTTTTTCGATATCTCCGTTCTGGGAACATGCCTCGTTGGGTCTACGGGTTAAGAGGATAATTGTTTCTATTAATCGATTGGAATGTGGCAGATGGCACTGTCAGCTTTATGAAAAGGATTTCCATCGTTTTGTTTAATTCCCTGCCTCTTATTTTTCTTGGACGCAACGAGTACAGCAAGCTTGGAGATCCATGAAAATGCACTCACCTTAACTTTTTCTTCAGTAGGACAACCCAAGCAATCTCTAATACCAGAAAAGGTAAGACGTCCAGCAGATAGATTGTGGCCTTGCAGACTATAAAAGTGACCTATCAGTGATGCCAAATTATGAAATAACGTGGAAAGTGGCCAACAATATGACTTCTACTTCTCCGCATTGGTGACTTTTCCTCCAACGCAATCTATGAAGGTAACTCATACGGAAAGATAATGATTTGTGGCATTGTTCCTTTGCATGGACTAGGAAGCTAATTATCATCCCATGTGTTTGTTTATATTAGTGTTGTCTATAAAAGTGACCTATCATCGATGCAAAATTATGAAATAACTTGGAAAGTGGCCAACAATATGGCATCACCTGCTGACTTTTACTTCTCCGCATTAGTGACTTTTCCAACCTGTGTTTTCCTCCATCGCATTCTATCAAAGCAACTCATACAGCAGAAAGAAAGATAATGTTAGATTCATAATGAAGGAAACATCAAAAAGAAACATCAAAAACATATTGGAAATAATTTAAGCAATCAACAAATCATGATGAAGAGAACAAATCATGATGAATAGAGATAAATAAATACTGGAAGAAAAGACATACTCTATATTCATTATTGAGCAAATAATCATGTACATAGACGTACATATATAATACAAAAATACCATAATTGTCATGTAATTGTATAAGAGTTAGATAAATTAACTAACTTATGATTATAGTTTTAACATCCCCCCTTAATCATAAGTTCGTTCTTGCCTGAAAAAATGCCACTACTTGACAATCACATGTGTCAAGCGAATATTCAGAGGGCTGGTTGAAGATGCTCTTTGAACTGTGAAAAAATAGCAGAAGCTGATGTCTTCTACTAAATTGGTGGTTTAAGGGTGACAACAAACTCATTAGGTGGTTTCGGGATGACCACAAACCAATCTGGTGGTTTCGGGATGACCACAAACTGAATGTCTAGCAGAAGATGATGCCTTCTACTAAATGGCATGGTTTTAAGTTGACTGTTAACTAACAAGAGCTCAAGGATAAAAAATCTAAAAATGTAGCAAGCAGAACTTCATGTTTTCTACTCAATTGGTGGTTTTAAGCTGGCCACAATCTATCAAGAGCTCAAGGCTCAAAAAACTATGAATGGTTTTATGATTACCACAAACCATATCAACAACAATATGTTCAGGAACAAGACTACGTACTTGGTTGCATACTTGATCATCTGTTCACAGGCTCCAAATCAAACTTGGAACCTCACTAAAAACTTTAGATTCCTCCCCTGTGAGGGACAAGTGGTTCAAATTCCCTTGACCGTCATTCACAAGTATGGCCAAGAAGAGATCCAACACTTGTATAAACTACTGGAACAATGTGTACGCTTTCACAATGTAAAGTGGAAAATGTTAATCAAGCTATCTTCCGGCAGAGTCTGAAGACTCGATCTTCAAATCAGAAGACTACATCAACTCAGCCCTGATCATACCCTATATCATCCAATCCTGAAAAAAATTTGTGTCTGTCAACTGTAGAAATATCATCAATCAAGTATGGTTGTTCTTGTGGATAAATTCATCGATAAGAATGCTCCAATAAATTGTTTTCCAAACGCCAACGCAAAGTTCCTAACCATTCAAAATGAATATGTTTCTGCTTGCTCTTATGACGCCTTACTGAGGGCTGATTTGTCTTCCCACAAAATCTGCATGGGTGAAGATCAAAACAGTTCGACTTATTATGGCCAAATCGGTGACAGTGTTTGCACTATATGGGTTCTTTGTTCGACCGATTATCATGATTTGGAATATCTGTAGCAACATCATTATCAACAAAATGTTGTACCTATTCCTCAAGTCCTGTCTTTTGATCATCATTTAGAAAACCTCCACTTACAAAGCAAATAGGTTCGTAATAATTAGGAATATAAAAAATGTTGTTAGCATCATTTTCATATCCTAGTCCATATCGATTTTGTTTAAAGCGTAATTCTTCCCATGGTCGAACAATTCTAATTTCTTTGCCAAATTTGTCAATAAGTTTTCTTGCAATAGGGACTTCATCTAATTCATCTTCATGTTTATGACTTTCATCAGTGGTCAACTGCATGTCTTCATTGAAGTCACTTTCATCCTTCATGTCATTTTGCTTGTTGAAATCACATTGTTGTTGCCGAAGCAAATTTAACTCATCAGATAACATTTTGTTTTGAAGTTTCAACATATCAATCTTTGCGTGTGTTACTTGTAAACAAGTAATCACTATACTGAGAGTGCACTTATTTATTGCAATTGTAGATTCCATAGTTGAGTTAATTAATGTGCACAATATTGTAAATATTTCTTGAATTCTTGCCATTATGCAGAATATGGAAGAGAGATGTTTATTGATGCCACAAAATTCAATTTTGTATCCTGTTGTGAATGCCAAGAGAGATCGTTCGTTGCATGAATGCCAAAAACTACAGAATAACCAATGACTTAGACACACACAAATATCTTAAGATCCCCTTATTCAATTTTGGGTGGGTCAAGGATGCAAAGACAAATATACAATTTGATTATGTAGGATGATCCTATAACTCCTTTTACAAATTAAAAAAAAAAAACCCTTATAACACCTTTACAAACACTCTTTAAATTGGTGATCAACTTAGTTTTAACACTATTCCATTGAGCGTTGTAACACCAAGCCCATACAATCAAAGGATTAACCCTAAATACTATAGGGTCATCTTTTTAAATACTTTACAAATATCTTTCAAAAATAATTCTGAAAAATCTAATAAAAATAAATCATAGATACATTAAGTTCTAGCTTTACCAAGTCAAGGCACTTCCTTTTGCAAAGGATGAACTTCCACACACATCTTTAGCTATTGGCAAACTCCCCATCATGTCGATATTGCATTTGAGAACAACGCTTGAGTCTAGGCTCCTAACATACAACACAGGAATTCATGGAGGAATCCATCTGGAGAGATCCTTTTATCACGACTGGACCATGTTCCTTTGTTTGAATTCGAGAGGGTAAAGATACTTTGAGCTTCATTGCATCGTTGGTAGTATAATGCTTCAATCAACGCCTCTCTCACCCCCCCTACAGATTGTAGGGTTTCTGCAAATATTTGGAGGAATCACAACAAATGTCTCTTCATTTACACATCAAAAGTGTCCATCATTGACATAAAACTCCGTTCAAGACTCCACGATCCTTGGGATTGAAATGGTTGTATTCGTCAGACATGCTTTCTTCTTTATTTTAATTCATGGGAAGCTAACCAAACAACACGAAACGACCAAATTCCAGCACAGACTACGGTTTTAGTTTTCATATGTTTCTACGGGCTGACAAATACTTCTCATGTAGATTTAATTCTATCGCGGGAAAGAAGAGGAGGTCGAATGCAATTCTCCCAACAAATATATTGCTCGCAAATATAACCTTGGATTTCGATCACAAATTTCCCACTGAAGATCCAAAAAATATTTCCACAGGCACTAAGATCATATATGCGCTCTAATTCCCAAGATTTTTCGAAATCTCGGCTCCCAAATCGATTTGGAAACTCATTTTACATTGGCCTGTAGGTACGGAGGCCATTTGATCGACGCAATCACATTTTCCATGATCAAATCCCATGACATTGATAGAGTGGGTGAAGTCTCTTTGGCAATAACCAAGTATTTTGCCCACGCCTATCAGAACGACGTCATGGAAACTTCGTTTGTTGAACCTTTGTTGGAGGCATTAAACAAAGTAAGAGACAAATACAACAACATAAATAACTGGCCGCATTCAGTCTGGGAGCCTCTGGTTAATTTTGTCCTATGGGAAATCCACCCAGGTGGGGCTATTTTCCCTCATATGAAAGAAGATGAGGAAGATGATTTTGTGCAAGAGGAATTTCGAGGTTACCAGCCAGGCAATGATGGAATCAAAAATCAAGTACAGGAAGATCAAAATCGAAACACAAGTACATGTAGATTAAAATTGAAACTCAAGTACATGCAGGCTCATAAGATCAATATCATGGTCTGATAAACCAACAGGCCTATAAGATCATCTACATGTTCTGATACCATTGTTAGATTCATAATGAAGAAAACAACCGAAACATAATGGAAATAACTCAAGAAATCAAGAAACCATGATGAACAGAGATAAATAAATACTGGCAGAAAGGGCATAGTCTATATTCATCAATGAACAAATAATCATGTACATAGACATATATATAATACAAAAAGACCATAACTGTCACGTATCTGTATAACAATTAGGAAAACTAAGTAACTTATGAGTAGAGTTTTAACAGATAATGATTTGTGGCATTGCTCCTTTGCATGGGACTCTGAAGGTAGTTATCATCCCATGTCTGTGTTTACACTGTTTATATTTATTTATTTTTTCTTTCATAAATTGTTTGTTTTTAATTGATTTATCTGTCATCTCCATCTAACAATTGTTTATCTTTATCTTCATCCTTTATTTTTTTTACTTTACTTTTTATCTTTATCTTCATATTTTATTTTTTATTTTTTTTACTTTTATGATCTAAATTGTGCAATTCATATCTCAAAAACACATAGAAAACTAAATGCATAATGCATAATGAAGAATTAAAATTATATATTGCACAGCAAGAAAATATAATATAAATGAAAATGGAGAAGAAAATTAAAAGAGAAAATAATGATCATAAAATAGAATATAAATGAAAATGGAGAAGAAGAATTAAAAGAGAAAATAACGATCATGTTTATTGAGTAAGAGAGTAGCACCTTCTATAAGCAAGGCAACATTTTCCTTCTCTTTATTAGAAGATTACAATAGAAGTTGCAGTAGCTAACTAAATACTTACAACAGTAATTGTTAATTGCTAAAAGCCCACTAAATGGTTGCTGCTGAAGTTGTTGAAGCTAACAAGCAATAGAGATAACTAAAACTAACTGCAACACTAACTACACTATTAATTAAAGAATGTTTACTATTGGCTCATTTTACACATCAATTCTGAAATTGAGAAGTGGGTAATTGATAAGAATCTTTAAAAAGAAAAATAAAAGTTAAAATTAATTTCACAATCCATCGTAACTTTTATCAATTTAGAAATTTAACATCTATGAAATCAGGTGTTTAAGGATCGGGGAGTTTCAAATTTGATCATGATCAAAGCCATGGTAGAGTTGGCTTTCTAGAATCTCTATTTTCAGTAATAATAGTCATTTGAAGTTCCAAGTGAGAAAGAATAGTACATATCGATTTCCTTTTGATATGACTACAACAGAGACCAAATGTGCTCTTGTACTTATAAACTTTTTGTATTTATAGTTACCTAATAACGAGCAACAACTTTGCTGCTATAGATATTGTTTAAATTTTAATTGCCTTAATCACTCCAATCACCTTAGCTTGTTGACTTATATAATAAGTGACCATTGCTCTATAAATAGGCAAATTGCACTCGATGTCATGAACGAAGATCTCAATTGCATTCACAGTGTAGAATTTTTGTTGAAACATGGGAAGACGTCTTTTGGGTCCATGAAAAATCCAATGAATAAATATGGAGGGACGAGATAAAATATTGTCCAACATAAAGACAGTTTTTGATATGGAAACCATTAGATGACAAACTCACAAGTGTTGCGTTGGGCATATAAGTTTCATGTATACATGTGATCCCTATAAGTATTCAAATTCTGCTTCTCTGGAACACCTTTGGCTGGAAACTGCCTCATTTCAATTTCGTAGATTGTACTTGTTGGTGAGTAATAAGTTGTATTATGGTTTTGATTGCATAGATATAGCTACTAACTCCCAACCATTTTATTTTGGCATAAATAGATCGCAACAAAAAAAATCAATAATGATTTTTTGTGATATATCATGGATTGAACAAAAGATAAGCTTTTTATTTTCATACAGTAAAGAGGACAGAGATACTTTAATGCCAAGTCAACGAAGAAATGAAAAAATGAATTCAAGGGCCTTACTAGAGTAATGGAGTTTATGAATGGTATTAGAGATTAATAGCATAAGGTAAAAGAAAACAAACTCAAGAATACTATTGGTAAGTCTTTCCTAAAACACACGTAGCAAGATCTTTTGGCTACATGAGGTACTAATAAATATAGAGAATTTTCTTAGTGTCGATTAAAAAATTTAATCTAGAGGGATATCAACGAAACAATCATAAGTGTATTTATGTTTGATTGGGTAGTGAAAACAAAATCAAATTTTCGTTTTATCTAAAAAAAATAATATACAAATGCGAGAAGGTGAGAACATATAGAGTATATTAGCACAACCAAATTTATATATTAAATTGACATCTGATTCTAACTTTTTCTTTTCCACAAATGGGCATAGAAAATACATAAATTGTCATATATTCATTTTTTTATGGGACTATTTAAAACCGCAGAACAAAAAATATTTCAACATTTTCTTAGAGCCACATAATCTCTCTATGAAATAATGGAGCTGTAGTGTGTCAAGTTTGAGTGCAAATGTTATTTGTGTAGAAGTATGAATATAAAACTTCTAATGAATAAGACAACTCTAAAGTTTCAAAGTGTTTATCTTTTTTTTTTGGTAAATAAAGGTGGAGCCTTATATTAATACCAACTGAAAGATTACAAAAACCTGTAGCCTATCAACATACACAGAGATGACAACGCGAGGTGGAGTTGTTGGTAACTGGATTACAATTCTTTTCATGGTTTTCACTTTTTTCAAGACTTCGCGTATCGCAATTTCGCGACCTTGGAGGATTGTTGCCTCCATACTCTAGACTCCCGATAGTTGAAGTCCTGAAACCTTCTTGCATCGGAACAATGGGCCCAGATGGATGGTGACAAATACCTGTATAGCCAACGGTCCATATTCTCTCCCTTTTTTCGCGACTTCGTGTATCATGACTGCGCGACTTTGGAGGATAGTTTCCTCCATGCTCTAGATTCCCGATAACCAATGTCTTGAAATCTGCTCACCTCAAAATAGTGGGCCCATATCGATGGTGCCGAGTACCCGTATAGTCAATGGTCTAGATTCTCTCACTTTTTTCGCGACTTCACGTGTCACCACTTCGTAAATTTGGAGGATAGCTTCCTCCGCACTCTGGACTCCCGATAGCCGAAGTCCCGAAAGATTCTCTCATCGGATTGGTGGGCCCAGATCGACAGTCTCGAGTGCCTATAGAACCAACAGTCCTGATTCTCCTCCATTTTTCACACCTTCACTTATCATGACTTTGCGACTCTGGAACATGACTCCCACCATGCGTTAGACTCAGCTGCTTATCATATGTACTATCGTTTACGGGAGCCCTCTCTCCTAAGCTTCTGATCATTTCTAACTTGGAAGAATTATTGAGTGATCGAGGATGTTAGCCTATCCGGGTTAGGGTCGTCCAGCTGGGCAAGCTCTTTGCATTTTACCCAGAGGGGTGAGCTTTGTGACTGTTTGGAGTTATCGAAAATGATCTGCTGCATTGAGTCAACTCCTGCATTGGCCAGTTTATCTGCAACTTTATTTGCAGTTCATCGAATGTGCGAAGGGGTAATAGTTAGAGTAGGTCCGAGAAGTGCTTGGAAGCTGTAAAGAGGGCCTAGGAGGTGCCAACTGGGAGTGATTTTCCCTGGATCTCTTCCATTCAGGCTTTTTGTGACCAAGTCAATTATGATTTTGGAGTCTCCTGCAGACTATAAAAGTGACCTATTAGTGATGCCAAATTATGAAATAACGTGGAAACTGGCCAACAATATGGCCTCACCTACTGACTTCTACTTTTCCGCATTGGTGACTTTTCCAAGCTATCTTTTCCTCCAACGCAATCTATGAAGGTAACTCATATGGAAAGATAATGATTTGTGGCATTGCTCCTTTGCATGGGACTGTGAAGGTAGTTATCATCCCATGTCTGTGTTAGTACTGTTTATATTTATTTTTGGTCTTGGCTAAACGTTCTACTTTTTGGTTTTTTTTGGTAGGAATTGGCCGGAATCCGATGATGTAAATTTGGACAAAATCTCTATTTTTTGTTGTTTAAATTGCAAATTCTGAATGCATAAATAGATTCAGCCCAGTGAAAAACCCTTGGGGCACTCATATTATACAAACTTAGCCACTCAAATCTGCATATCCAACCATTCATCACCTGATTTATGGCAAAATCAAACGAAAAAAGTGGCCAAAAAAACCCCAAAAGATAAAACGTTTAGACTACTCTTTTATTTTTTATTTCTTTAGTAAATTGCTTGTTTGTAATTGAATTATCTGTTATTTTCATCCAACTCCTGTTTATCTTTATATTCAGATTTGAAAAACACACAAAAAACTAAATACATAATGAAGTACTAAAATATATGACAGAGCAGAGAAAATAGAATATACATAAAAATGGAGAAGATGAATTAGAAGAGAAAATAACCATCACTTTTATTTGCTGATTACAATTACAATAGAAGTTACATTAGCTAACTAAATACTTACAACAATAATTCCTAATTAACTAAAATTAAAAACCACTAAATAATTGCAGCTGAAAATGCTGAAGCTAACCACTACTGTATACAAGGAAAAACTAAAATTAACTGCAACACTAACTACAATAATTAAGGAGCTCTCCTCGTCATCATGAGTGACCAAAGAAGTGGTACCCCTCACTGTTGGCACATTTTATCTCTATTATTTTTAGTCATGATGTTTATCTTTTTGTTCTTTTTCTATGTTTAATCTTTATTTTCATTTTTATCTTTAAATTATGAATATTCCATGACCTCTCGTGGAAAATCGTACGTCATTGATATGCTTAGATGGGACAAACCTCGGTCGTTGATTTGCCTTTAGCAGGGGTCACTTGAGCCGTTGTTCTTTCCATGTGGGACTGTGGGAGTGATCTAGGTTGCTCCCGGGTCCCAACAACGATCAAATTTGAATCTGTTCGGCCCTTCTAAAGGGCTTTAGTTTCGTGAGAATTTTAAGATTTAAATTCCCCATATCAATAAGGAAGTGGCGAATTGATAAGAATCTTTTTAAGAGTAATCTTTTAAATAGTTTATTAAAATTAATTTCATAATCCACCATTATATCTGTCAAATTTAGACATTTAAACATTTACGAGATCAGATATTTAAGGGTCCAAATTGTTCAAATTTGAAAACTATCAAAGCCACGTTCGAATTGGCTCTCTAGAATCTCTATTTTCAGTAATAATAGTCATTTGAAGTTCGGAGTGATTAAGGACAGTACATATAAATTTACTTTTGATATGACCTATGTAGAACATAATTTATATAACAAGAGGACCCAAATCTGCTCTCGTACATATAAACCTTTTGTATTTTAATTGCCTTGTGTCTCCAACCACTTTAGCTTGTTGATTTAATAAGTGATCATTGTTCTAGAAATAAGAAAAATAAGAAAATTGAAAATAGGAAAATTGCACTCGATGTCATGAAAGAAGATCTCAATTGTATTCATTGTGTTTGGGCCCAAGAAAAATCCAATGAACAAATGTGGAGGTATCTGATAAAATATTGTCAATTCAAATTCCACTTTTGCTAGAAACTACTACATTTCAATTTCTTAGATTGTACTTGATCCACGAGGATCTTGGTTGGGTCTCAAACTTCTGGGGCCAATTTGAGGGCCTAAACGACATTTTTTCACGATCGAGCACCTTAACAACGACTAAAGATTTTAATTGAGCCCCCTAAATGAAACTTCTCGTCAATACTTTCTCAATGAGCTATCATGCGCCCTAAACGAATATTGTACGCAAAATTTATGACTTCGGGAAGTTGATGTACTAATTTACTCGGGCCCACATGACTTTTGGCGTTTCATCTCCTAGGGTTAGGTTTTTGAATGTTTAGGGTTTTAGCATTCATGTTTATTGTGAAAATGTCATCATAGCCTCATTGTACTCATCTTCCTTCGAATGAGCGTAGCTGTCACATCTCTTCTCAGAGATAAGATGCCACCATTCTAGCAAGCTTATTTTCACTCTGCATTTTACAGTTTCAACATATTTCTTATTTAATAGAAGTCAAGTTTTGTTGTATCTTTTTTATTGTTCACCATGTCTCTATGTTCATATTATAAATCTGTGGTTTCATTTCGTTCTGGTCATAAATCTGTATCAGTACTTCTCAATGAGTAATAAGTTGTACTATGGTTTTGATTGCATAGATATAGCTCCTAACTCCCAACCATTTTGTTTTGGCATAAACAAAATTTTTAGTGATGGATTTTTGTGATATATCATGGATTGAACATAATATAAGTTTTTTATTTTCATATAGGAGAGAGCTAATTTGACGCCAAATGAATGATTCATGAATAAATGAATTCAAGGGCCTTGCGGGAGTAATGGAGTTTATGAATGGTCTTAGCGATTAATAACATGAGGGGGAGAAAAAAGGCAAACTCAAGCATGTTATTGGTAAGTCTTCCCTAAAACCAACACCAAGATCTTTTGGCTACCATACACCCATGCGGTACAGGTAAATATAGACAACTTTCTTAGTGCCAAGGAAATTTAATATGGAGGGATATCGACCAAACAACCATAAGTGTATTTTCATTTTACCTTAAAAGAATCACATACAAATGCCACAAGCAAGGTGAGAACATATAGAGTATATTGTCACAACCAAATTTATATATTAAATTGACATCTCATTCTAACTTTTTTGTCCACAAATAGGGATAGAAAAGTCATAAATTCTCATAAATTCATTTCCTCATGGGGCTACTTAAAATAAAAAAATATTTTCAACATTTTCATTTAAAACTGTAGAAGCTCCCTATAAAATAATGAAGGTGTATTGTGTCAAGTTTGAGTGCAAGTGTTTCTTTCATTTTTTTTCTTTAGTTAATGATCATTTCCTCATAGAACTAGTTACATAGAACAAAAAATATTTCAACATTTTCTTAGTATTGCACAACATAAGCATACACTAAATAGATTTAATGGAAACAATTAAAAAGAGAGAGAGAGAAGGACAATCACACAAATGAGCACAATATTTTACGTGGTAAAACCCTTCACAAGGGAAACATCCACGGGGAAATGATAATCAATTTTTTTATTGCTAAAGGAAGAAAATTACAACAACCAAATTGTATACCTTTCAACCTTATCATCAACACCCCTTTTGAGTTTGTAGACCCACTTGCAACTAGATCCCAAGTTTTGTTCTTTTCCAAGGCATCCACTTCTTCTTTCATTGCTAGTTTCCATTTAGCACTATCAAATACCTCCATAACTTCCTGATAACAACTAGGTTCCCTATTGGACAAGTAGTTTTGGGATACAATTTTGAGAAAATTCCTAAGTATAGAAGAAGTGCGCAACATAGATGCGTAGGAGAAGAAGGAAGACCAGACATTGCACAACTGAGGCACATCCAAGAGGACAATGAGAAACAAAGGTGCATCCAGAAGTACAATGTGTAGTGAGAGAAGAATAAAGAAAAAAAAAGAGAATAAAGCAGAGACGAATAGTAGAGAAGAAATAAGGAGAAGAAAGAGGGAAAAAAAGAAGGATGACAACTCCACATGTTGAAGATTGAAGGACATGCAAAAGTAGGAAGAAAAAGCAGTCGAAGTGCAAAATCAACATGCAGGCAAAAAAGAAAGAGAAAGCATCAGAACAACCAATTAACTGAAGTAGTCATGCATTGTAATAAGGATTTTGGGAGGAGCCAAGTAGGGTTTTAAGCCCCTGATTGCATGTATAAATATCTAATGGGTTGGGAGAATAAGGTTTCCTTGTTGTTGGTTTGTTCCTCCTCATGTAATTGCATTCTTGTTCCTATTTTTTTTTCTAGTCTGAAAAAGAGAGGAATCCATGTATGAATGTAAGAGATGATGTAGAGAGAGAGGCTTGCACTGCAGAGTGGCTAGGCTAGGAGAGAAGAAAAATACCCATGCCATATCTTTGTAAGTGAAGTGAGTAAGCTAGAAGAAATTAATAAATGCATAATAAACAAGCCATCCATTGTGGACGTAGCCCATAGTTGGGGGCACCACGTTAAATCTTGTGTTACAGTTCTTTTATGCGATTTCTTATGATTTCTGTCTAGATGCATATTAGATTAGATTTATATTACATTTAATCATTGAACTATAATCATGATTGTTACAGTAATGAGTTATGTGATAAACTAGAATCTAATGATAGTATGAATTTGAAATTGCTAATTTGTTAATAAAGAACAATGACAAAATTTCGCACACAGAACTAATAAGGAAGAATGAACAAAATGGCCACCTCATATTCCGTCACTACTACAGAAACCTGGTTCTTGCAGACCCAATAGATACCTCGGGTGAAAATTCAATTGTGCAGGAAGGTGATGTCGAAAGGGCTAGTGTCTGGTGGGTTTTGTTGGTCATAGATAACTTGAACCTAGGTTCTTACAACCCACACGTAGCGTGAACAAATGGTTTTGTTTCCGAGACCCAAAATTTGCAATTAAGGGAATGTTTTGGAGGAAGACTAAGAAAGATATCTCAGAATGGCTGGAAAGGAAGGAACGAGAGTTTTCTTGACAAGAGAGTAGAAATCCTCGGATGCGTGATAAGAAATGGATGCAAAGGTATGTGTATGCAGAACTGCATGAAATTTTCTCTAGAGAATTTCCAATTTTTATGACAGAGTGGTTAGAAAGATTAGTAGAGAATAATGGAGGGTACAAAACTGTAGCACTGGGGAATTGGACTCCTGAGTTGGTAAGACAACTAAATTATGTAAGTAACACAAATCCCCATGCAGTTGATTTCTGGTTGGATAGCATACTATGAGGATATATTACATAGTTTGTTATAGATTGTACCCAATAAAACAATGTTGCAAAAATGGAATTTTTCATAGGCCTTTGTGGGAGGTTCATGAAATCACCATGTACATGGATAATGATATTGTTTTGTGACAAGTGCATGATGACAATGAAATATTACTGTTAAGGGGCCTTGTGCACATAGGGGAACCAAGGGATGACAAGAGGATAGTCTGAGAACATGAGAGGATGAAGGAAGTGATGAAGAAGGAAGGGAGGGACTGAGGATGTAGAGGACTAAAGAGAGTATACCATAGGAATAAGATGATTTTGGAGTATTTCATGGAGCAAGGAGGTACAAGAGGTGAAATATTGGGGCTTAGAAAGGAGAGCCGCACAATGAGCCAGAGGGGAGGGAACCTTGCACAATAGTCCAAATCGTGGAAATACCACATACAAGAAGAGAAGAAGAGGAGTTCTAGTCCAATCCAATAATATAAGAACCATTATGTCCTACTTAGAAAGAGTCCCATGTCGAATCCATGACGCCATGTCCATCACCACAATCAAAGATAATAGTTGAAGAAGTTTTAAAAGCAATTGTAGTTAGCCAGGGAGGACATGGTAGTAGCAATCAAAGCCGTGGAAGTAGCACACATATTCAGTGTCAGAGTTTGGTGTACAAAATGTAGGACTTAAGGCCATTACAAAAGGAAAGGAGAAATGAGAGAAAGTCTGGTGTACCAAATGTAGGACTGGAGGCCATCACAAGGACGAATGCCAAACATTCGTGCAATATTTGGAAACTGGAGTGTTGAATATATTACTGGGAGGGGGGTATTACGAGATATGTAATAAATGGGGCCATCACCAAACTAAGTGTCCATTACTACATAACTATTAGAGTACGCCAAGAAACTTGTTTTGCAATGTTTGAAAGTTGGTGGGACACAAAGAGAAGGATTGCCACATGTTTGACTTGATGAGGGAGCACACTTCTGACATGTACACAATTTAGGAAGAGAATGTTGTTGTAGAAGGGGGTGGTATGCAATATAGTAATAAAAGAGGATTTAATCTAGGGAATGGAGGAAACTTTGGCATAGGTCGAGGCAGAGGAATTTTTGGTTAGGGAGGAAGAGGACCAATTATATGTTACAATTGTAATCAACCAAGACACTTGACCCATGACTTCCTGAATCCATGTACAACATGCACATACTTCATAGCACCGAACCATGCAATAGAATATTGTCCCAAAATAGTTGTGAAGGATAGAGGAAATCAGAACCAGAATCCAAATCAGAATGTGTAGAAAATATCAGCTGAAAAATGAAATGAAGGGCCAAGAATAACAATTGTTATGCATGAAGGAGCGAGGACAGGGGCTGATATGGCGAATGGAGAAAATAATACTGAACAAAGGATAAGGAATTCAACAAGTTCTATGCCAACGTTTGATCCTTAGTAAGAAAATGAGACATATCAGATGAAAAGAAAATAAGTACTCAGACTGGATTGAGGAGCATCAATGTTGGTTGCACCTCATGTAGACGATCACATTGTTCCTAAGAAGCCAAATGGAAAGGTAAGTATGCTAACAAAATTCCTGAGAAGTTGTTTAGAGCTAGTGAAATATGAAATTGCATTGAGTACACTATATGACATGATTTATCACTGTACATGAGGAAGGGAAATTCCTATCACACAAAGGGTGGTAAATCATGTATTGTGGAGGAAGACGAAAAACGTAGAATTCAGATTAAGTGCATAAATTGGGGAGTATAATGTGGATATTGTTATCCTGGACTTGGGGTATGATGTGAACATTTTACCAAAGAAGACATGGAAGATGATGGGAGAACCCAAGCTAGTATGGTCTCGTGTTCAGTTAAGGCTCTCAAATCAACACAAAATAGTATCGATTGGTCGATTGACAGGAATACCTATGAACATAGATGGGGTGCACAACATGACATAATTTGAATTTATTGAGATCATGGATGGAACTCAACCATATCCATCACTGATGGGACTAGAATGAGATTTTGATAACTAGGCGATCATTAATTTGAAAATGAGGGAGATGATATTTGAGGTTGGAGAATTGAAATTTACTGCAACCTTGGACCCATCAGAAGGAAAGAGATACATAGATCCAACTAGAGTAAATGAAATTAAGAACTTATATAACATGACTGCGAGGATGGAGGATTATGTCAACCCTACTGCAGATGGTGCACTAAGTTGGTGAAGTATCAAATCATGTGGGTCCGATTCCGAAGAAGGTTTAGAGCATTGCCAACAAAGAATGCATTAAGTGTCAACTAGACGGTGTGAACATATAAATAGATCCTTCCACTAGATTAGAACAAAGCTATGTAATCCACCCAGGTATGATGGATTAACAGATATAAGTTTGCTTCTAAAATAATTTGTGTTGAAGGTACCTGAACAAAAAAGGATGCTAGCACTAGAGGTTGTCCTAAAAGTGACTCTAGCTAGATGGTGGGTTGCACATAGAGAGGGAATAAAAGACTGGTCACAATGCACAATAATCATGCAAGTAAGGTTTGGTAATGAGGAAGAAAACACCGCGCAAAAGTATACATGAGAGAGTGATCCAGCAGGTCTTGTTGAACAATGCGGGGATTTATGGAGTTCAACACTCTAAACATAATGGACAAACAGATTTATACACACATTGGACACAATTCCGAAGAATTGGTATTTGGAATTGGAAATGCTTAGGGAGACAACAAGATGGGAAAAGCTGGTTTAGAGGCTCAAAGTCACATTTATGTTTGAGCAAGAATCTGCATCAATATATTCAACACTATAGGCTATTCGAACTAACACCTTCTTAGAAGAAGGGTCGATGGAGGTGGTACCTATATGTAGTGCACAGAGAGACACTATGATTGTCCATGAGTTATTGGACTACTACAATGTGGCTAAGGAAGAACATGATGAAGAAGATTCTAGCAATGTACAAGTACCTAAAATAGAAGGAGAACAAGAAATAGAAGGGCCATAGCTTGAATCCACCGCATACACACAACCAATAAATATGCGGAAGGTAAACATTGGGATGACAAAGAATCCAAATTGTGCGCAGATAGGAGATTATTGGAGTGATGAGACAGTTGGGAAGATTGTAGACTTGTTGTGAGAATATCAAGACCTATTCCCAATGACATTTTCACAGATGAAGAGGATAGTTGGAAAATTAGGTGAGATGAAGATCCCGTTGAAACTAGGTGTTAAACCAATGCGACAGAGGCCTTATAGGTTAAATACAAAGTACAAGGAAAAGGTGAAACTTGAAATAGACAGGATGTTGGACACAAGAATCATTGAACCGGTAGAAGAATACAAGTGGATCAACCCAATGGTAGTGCAAGACAAGAAGAGAGGAGCAATCATGATCTATGTGGATATGAGGAAGCTAAATGATGCATGCTTACATGAACCATTCCTAACACCATTTACAGACGAGGTACTAGAGAACGTAGGAGGACAAGAAACTTATTCGTTCACAGATGGATTCTCGAGGTACCATCAGATAAAAATTGCACTGGAGGACTGACACAAGGCCACTTTCATGACAAAGTGGAGGAGTTATCAATATACAATAATTCCCTTTGGACTGAAGAATTCCCCTGGGGTGTTTTCCAGAGCTATGGTAGCAACATTCAAGGAATTTAATCATAAAACACATATTTCATTAAATTTGGAAATATTCAGTGGATCTAGAATTTTAGAACTTTATCTAGGTTGAGTTTTTTCAAAAAAGGAATTAGAAAATCATATAATCCATTACTTTGAATGTATATATTCACAATTTTTTTGTTATAAAGGTATCATTATAAACTCTCATGTATCATTATAATATATTCCCATTATTATTATTTAAATTTTTCTATTGAAAGTTAAATGGATCTAGATCACAATACTGTATCTTGATTTAGCTACATCTTAACTTGTGTGTTAAGTAAAATAATGGATCTAAATAAAAAACAATAGATCTAGAATTTCAAACTAAATTAGCAAGATTGTTTTTTTTCAAATTATGGAATTAAAAAATTGCTTGGTTCACCACTTTTTGTATATATTCACCATTGTTTTGATAAATTTATCACGATAAACTATATAAAATCAAATTTACATAAACTTGCATAAGCAAATCTAATTCTTAGATTTGGATTCCTTACATTATTTCTATTACTATTATTTATAACTTGTATTAAAAGATAAGTTGTTTAGTATTATTTAATGACATTAATAATATTGTGTTTCTTACTATTATTAACCAATTTAATTATAATTTAATATACTAACTAATGTTGACTTAGTATACTAGTAGAAGGTTGGCAAATTTTTTAAGTGACCTATATAGAAGCTATTTAATGATGTAATACCAATGTGTTTCTTACTTTTATGACAATTTTAATTCTAGACATAGTAAATAATATTGTCTATATTGAGTACTATATTTTATTATATTGGTAGGTTGACAATATTTTATAGTTGACAAAAGAAAATATTATATGTGAGTTACTACTTATTAAGTTTATTGTTTTAACAATCAAAATCAATTATAAAGTAGAATAACAACATAATTTATTTTTATTATTATTATGTATATTTTCTATTAAAAGCTAAGTTGATAAAGGATTACATTATGAATAGTAGATTTGTAAGAAATTTCTCACCCTAAATTTATTGAATGTCATTAATAATCAATGTCTATTACTATTATTAACCTAGATTTTAGTTATAAATTGATATTATAGTAACAATCTCAACGTGGAGGTACTATAGTATGTCATGGAGATTGACACCATTTTCAAGTGACCTATAAAACTCTTTAATGACATAATACTAATGTGTTCATTACTATAGAATTTTTATTTATTGTCATAGTAACTAATATTTTTTGTATGGAGTAATATATTTTATTTTATGAAATTGGTGTCATTTTAAAGTCCATAAGAGAAAACATTTCATTATTAAGTCTAGGTTTACCCTTGAATTGATCAAAATAAATTATGAATTAGAATAGCAACAAAATTTATTTCTACTAATATTTGTATTTTTGTATTAAAAATATAGTTAACAAAAGAAAATATTATATGTGAGTTACTAAGTATTAAGTTATTGTTTTAACAATCAAAATCAATTTTAAATTAGAATAAAAACATAATTTATTTCTATTATTATTATTTATATTTTCTATTAAAAGCTAAATTGATAAAGCATTACATTATGAATAATAGATTTGTAAGAAATTTCCCACCCTAAATTTATTTAATGTCATTAATAATCAATGTCTATTACTATTATTAACCTAGATGTTAGCTATAAATTGATATTATAGTAACAATCTCAATGTTGAGGTACTATAGTATGTCTAGGAGATTGACACCATTTTCAAGTGACCTATAAAGCTCTTTAATGCCATAATACTAATTTGTTCATTACTATAGCATTTTTAATTATTGTCATAGTAACTAATATTTTTTGTATTGAGTAATATATTTTATTTTAGGAAGTTGGTGTCATTTTGATGTCCACAAGAGAAAATATTTCATTATTAAGTCTAGGTTTACCCTTGAACTCATCAAAATAAATTATGAATTAGAATAGCAACAAAATTTATTTCTACTATTATTTGTATTTTTGTATTAAAAACTAAGTAACCTATCGAGGTTTACTTCATCAATAATAGATTAATATATGAGAAATTTCTTACCTATAAATTTATTTAATGAAATTGATCTTAATAATGTGTTCATTGTTTATTTTTAATTTTTTGATAATTTCTTAACTATAAAGTTATTTAATGACATTGATGTTACTATTGTATTCAAAGTAAAATATTTCATTATTAAGTCTAGGTTTACCCTTGAATTGATCAAAATAAATTATGAATTAGAATAGCAACAAAATTTATCTCTATTATTATTTGTATTTTTGTATTAAAATCTAATCTATAGAGGTTTACTTCATCAATAATAAATTAATATATGAGAAATTTATTACATGAAATTGATCTTAATAATGTGTTGAATGTTTATTATTAAATTTTTTAACAGTAAAAAACAATTAAGAATTATAATAGCAACAAAGTAGTACAATTTGTTTTTTTTTTCAAATACCAAGGGGACATAAAAGTGAGTGAACTAAATATTGCAAGTGCTCAATGTTTATTCATGAAGTGTTTGAACATATTATATTGAAAAGAACATATTAATATTCCTCTAAAACTTAGATTATTTACATAATTTCTATTATCATTAATATTTGTATCTTTGTATTAAAACAAAGTTTATAAAAAATTGACTCATTGATAATAGTTTGTGTAAGAAATTTCTTACCTATAAATTTGTTTAACGATATAGTAATTGTGTTTGTTAATATTATTAGCCATTTTGATAATTGATACTAAGTGACTATTTTATCTGAATGAGTATAATGTTCACACCACTTTAAAGTTTGTAAGTTGTTTAACTATCAAAATCAAATTATTATGAATTAATGTTCAAGTTTGCAAGTTGTTTAAGTATCAAAATCGAATTATTATGAATTAATGTTCACACCACTTTAAAGTTTGCAAGTTGTTTAAGTATCAAAATCAATTTTTTATGAATTAGAATGCAACACAATAGTACAATTTGATTTATATCAAATATAATAATGAATATTAGGGAAAACTCACTTAGAGTAGTACAATTTGATTTATAACAAATATAATAACGAATATTAGGGAAAACTCACTTGAGACTATATTGTTGGAGTCTAGTATTTATTCAAGAAGTGTTTAAATGTTTTATATTGAAAATAATACTAATTAACTACTTCCTTACAGTTTTAATAGACCAAATATAGAAAATGTTTTTAAGTGAATTATTGGATTTGATTATGCAAGGTTGATATAGTGAGAAATTATGTTGATTTAAACAAAGTATTGAAAAGTTAAATATTGAATGGTGTCATGTAATTTCCATAAAGCATCGTCACATGAATACATTGAAGTTGAGCCAAAATTTGCATATATGTATTAAATAATATAAAACTCAAAAAATAATATGAAAATAATATTTGATATACAACAAACATTGAAAAAATGTATCTTCATGTATATTATTAGATCCTTCAAAGGACAAAATTACATTCATGAATCATCTCCACATGATCTCATGGTATCCGCTCGAGTAGATTAAGTACAACTTCTACACCACATTTGTTTATCTTGGTCTTCCTGCAATGTTCTTTCTTTGGCATCCATGACCAAACGATGGTATTAATTGGAATAGATTCAAGTTCTGTGTCATTAGAATTTTGTACCCAATGTTGTTCTAATATTTTTCTTGTATATTTCCCTGAACTAGGCTTCCGTCAATCAAACTTTACATGTAAAGTCTCACTTTGATCATCTTGGAAGATATCTGAGGTGGCTTTTTCCATCCAAATCATCTCCCCTTCATCCTCATTTCCTGATCTAACTAGCAACATCTTTCCTTTTTTAACATCAATCATATGATTGAATGTTGGCTTTGGATTATTGCACTTGGTTCCAACATATACCGGTTCATCTGTCACATTATCAAAATCCCCATCCATAATACTTGAGATTACATAGAGTGCATTACGGTTAGCATTGACAATTTGCCTTGTCTTGGGCCAGAAATCCTTAGAAGATGAATCACTTCCTTACACTATTGTATGACCATTGTAGATTTCATCTAATGTACCAAGAACTCTTTCCCAATACTCTAATTTATTTTTCCATTCCTCTGTAACAATTGGTGAATCATCATTGTTGATAGTGTCTTTCCACATTTTTATGTATGATGTTATTCCTTCCTTTAATTCTTTTAAAAAGACATCATTCTCTTTGGGACCTAAGAAAGATGCCTTCCCAGTGGGAAATTTAGGTTGACCTTGCTCATCTACATTCCACAACTCAATTGGTTATGACCACTCAATATCTCTGATGGATTCTTTGTACCTTAGTACTGGAACATCATTTTGTACAATAAATTGGAAGTATTGGACATTAAGATGCCCGACTAGTGCATTCTTTCCATCATTGATGTATCCATTAAGGAAAATTTTGAATTCATACACCTTATCAATTAGTGTAGGTGGAAAAACTTGTTTTTCTTCAATCGTGCGATATGTATCCATCATTTCAAGTAAAGAATATATGTATTTACTTTTCAATTTGGAAGGAATTCTTCCGTAGGTTCCATCTATGCCTTCATGAGTGTGTCCCACAGGAAAGAACCCAACGTCAATAGTGTTGAAGACACCAAGTGCAGTTAAAAGTGATAGAAACATGAAAATATAACGATTCTTATTATCACTTGCTGCAATGTCCAACTATAACAACAAATGTGGAGGAAGAGGTTTAAAATCAACATTTTGATTTTTTGATATTCTATGAGATAGAAAATCATCCTTGTACGCTTTACATTTTGAGTAAATATTATTGTCTAGTAATGCATTTGAAAGTGGGTTTCTAGAACTTCCACTCTCATAAAGAAAATCACCATACATATCAAGGTATGGGTCTTCAAGGTCCCTCAAGCACTTTGCAAGGGATGTAATGGTAAATTGTGATCCCATATGTATAAATGGTAGGGATAAATGACCAAAACCTTCTATCTTATGCCCATGTGTTAACATACCCGTCAATGACAAACCCAAGTTTGTTCCTGCAATAGATTTTGATTTGACACGCAGCCTTGGGATTGAAGTCTTTGTTTTGTCCATTTTATCATGGATAATGCTCAAATACTCCTTTGGAAACTGCTCTGACATAATTCTATGGGCATAGTAGCAATATCTTCCACACATAACAGACTTGTTACGTGAGTTCAATATACCCCGTGCCATTTATTCCAACTTTTTTGTAGTTGTATACTTCATCTGTTCTTTCAACACGATACATTCACTACATTTACTGAAGTTGGTATTATTTGAGAATGCCACATCTCGAAAATGAGTATTCTAGATCTTTCTCATTGTTGATTGTGATATTGATGGGTAATTGAGTTTTTGAAGAGCCTCATTGATCTCATTTAACAAAAAAATTTGTGTGTAAGTAGAAGGAAACAATATTAAAGGAGCAGACCTTCCATCTTTTTCAACTTGACATGTTTGGTTTGGTGAATAATCTAAATTATCCATTACAATTTTGTGTAATATTTCAATGGCTTCCACGGTATGTGCACGTGCTTTCCATGTGTTGGTGTTACCATGAATGGACTTGATGTGTCCATGCTGGAAATAATGTTGGTACTTATAGAATGTACTTTGAGGAATACTATGTATCTTGTACCACAATTTCTTACAAATAATATTACCATTAAATCTCATGTCCTTTACTTTTCTAACAATAGGAGATAGGCCATGGCAATGGATTTTTGACATGACTGCGTTTGAAAGGAGTGAATTCAAGGCAATTTCCCGAATACCATTTTTATTTATGTGTTCCATACATCTTCTAGAAACTACAATGGCATCCCTATCCACATGTTGAAGACAATCTTGTTTACAACATTCATCTGCTTCCAAAAGTCGGATTTATTTCTCTTCATCTATCCTCGTTTGACATTCTGCAACTTTTTTTGTAGCCATAACTCGTTTAATCTTTTTATATGGCCTCATTACATGCATATCATTTGCATCTACATTTTTTCCGTTATAAAGATCCCCATCAATTTTTTCTAAGGGACTTGTGTCCTCTATCACATCCCATATCACCATTTCCTTGGGTGGTTCCTTGAACTTTTCCTTGACCCTTAACATCTCACCTTTGTTTTCCACCAATTTGTTTATTGGCCATCTAACCAAATAGTGTATATACTTATCCCCTATCCTACATCTTTCACAATTTCCATGTATCTCTTCCACGCAAAAAACGAAGTCCATTTCACCTAGTGTTTCACCCTCAACTATGTCATCCTTGTAGACATTAATTATCATTCCTTTGGCAATGCACATGCTTTCTCCTATGCATTTATGTGTAAGAAAAACCCTTGTACATGTGAATACAACCCTATCTTTGGGAATATTTGTGGGATGATCATGACAATGACGTTCCAAATCTGATTCTGGCCAGATATCATAAGATTCCAATGCATCCCCTAGTGTATGCTCAAATCTTGTTGGATGTGGTAGAGGAGCATCATGTTTTAACACTTTCTCAATTTTAACCACTATGCATCCTTTCTTTACCATCCTTCCACACACCTTATGACCAAGATATTTATTGAATACAGATCCCTCACCTACCTTCACTCCACATTGTAGAAGATCTACCTTCTCCAATAGAAAATGCAAAAGAAACATTTGCACCTATACAAAAAATTAAAAAAACTTAGTATTTACTAAAAAAAACATTCAGTATACTATCAATAACAATTAACAGTATTTTCTAAAATAAAAATTCAATATATTATCAATAACACTTAACACATGATTTCATATTTTGATTTACCTATGTTGTGCCTCAAATCCGCGATCTTCCATGGATGTATGCCCCCTTCATCAACATCTTCTAGAATCAAATGTGGTTGAGTGACATCAATTATCAAAACTGTAACATAGCCTGCATCAACCATTTCTCTACCATAATAAGTCTCGGTGTCTGCATATTCAACCCTTCCTAGCCCAATAACTTGACCATTAATTATGAGGTCAACATAGTACCCTTTTGTCAAAATTATATTTGTGGGGTGATCATGACAATGACATTCCAAATATGATTCTGTCGAAATCTCATAAGAATACAATGCATCCCCTAGTGTATGCTCAAATCCTATTGGATGTGGTAGAGGAGCATCATGTTTTAACACCTTCTCAATTTTAACCACTATGAATTCTTTCTTTACCATCCTTCCATGCACCTTATGACCAAGATCTATATTGAATATGGAGCCCTCACCCACCTTCACTCTAGATTGTAGAAGATCTACCTTGTCTCCAATAGAAAATGCAGAATAAACATTTGTATCTGTACACAAAATTAAAGAAACTCAGTATTTGCTAAAAAAAAACATTCAGTATATTATCAGTAACACTTAACACATGCTTTGAGATTTTGATTTACCTATGTTGTGCCTCAAATCTAAGATCTTCCATGGATGTATGTCCCCTTCATCATCATCTTCCACAATCATATGTGGTTGAGTGACATCAATTATCAAAACTGTAACATAGCCTGCATTAACCCTTTCTCTGCCACAATAAGTCCCAGTGTTTGTAGATTCAACCCTTCCTAGCCCAATAAATTGACCATTAATGAGGAGATCAATATAGGCCCCTTTTGTCAAAATTATAGTTTCCATTGTAACTCCTATGAATTCTGTAACACACAATTGAATTGTAATTTGTAATTGAGGTTAAATGATGTAAAGTGTCTCTTATATTTTAGCAAAAACACAACCTTCAAAAAAGTAATATAGTTTCAATAATATAGATTCAACCCTTCCTAGCCCAATGACTTGACCATTAATGAGGAGGTCAACATAGTCCCCTTTTGTCAAAATTATATTTTCCATTGTAACTCCTATGAATTCTGTAACACACAATTGAATTGTAATTTGTAATTAAGGTTAAATGATGTAAAGTGTCTCTTATATTTTAGCAAAAGCACAACCTTCAAAAAAGTAATATAGTTGAAATAATTATAAATGGTGTGCGAGTGATTTTGTACACAATGAAAAACCTTTTCCCACCATCCACCAAAAGGCACTCTACATATAAATTACACACAATTAGAGATCCAAGTAGTATCAAAGAATGAAAAATATCAACTCACATAAAACCACCAAGTTCCTATTTAACTGTGGAGATGACACTTGTTTTATTGTTGTATGTGTATGAATTGTGCTCATACAAAAATTTACAAAAGAAGAAAGGAGAGGATTGATTTGAATTGCAACTATATGAACTTGGCATATCATCCATTGGTCATATCATCACACATATACCATGCCCATTCTTATGATGTGCCTTCAAGCCAAAAAACAAATTATTTGTGTGCTTCTCAATTTCCTAGCTTTAAAAGAAATTATGCCATATGATAGAGCTCCTTAGGTCAAACCTTAGGGTGTTGTAAGGCATAAAACAAGCTCCCACCAAATGAAAAAGTTCTCTTAACCCGATACCATCATGTAGAGATTCTCTAGAAATGACATTCTCATTAGCCATGAGAATTTTTCCCCTAATTTCTTTAGAGAACCCCACTTTTTCTATGTTGACATCAAACTAAGGCTCTCAATCTCACAAACCACTCTCTCTAGAGATTCCAATCCTACCTAGGCTCCAATACCATATGAAATTTTACACCTACAAGAGAGACATAAACACAAGCATGCACACATAGATAAAATCCCATATCTAATGTGTAAATCAAAACCCAAGAAAACCACACAAAGATATATCCAGTACCCTTGACCAAGTCAACCAAGACCATGCCCAATTCAACCAACACCATCCATTGGAGGCACATATAATGTAGACAATAAGCATTTTAAATTCACTGCCATCACATGAAAACCATGGGCTAAAACCATGTGCCACAATAAACCACAACCACTCAATGATTAATCTAACATGGCTTTGAAAGGGAAAGGAGAAATTGGTATTGCTAATGAAACCAATATGGAAACCAAGTCCTCTTACTACTAGTAAGGATGAAGTTCAATATTTAGGAAGAGGATAAAGCAATGTCCATAATAAAACTCTCATTTTGTAATAAAATTCAAATAGACATCAAGAATTATAAGACCATCGAAAATATGTAGTACTATGTAGTCCAAAATAGGCAATGCACTTCCATACAAAAATTTATAACATGAATTATGTGGAGGGAAAAGGTATGAGTGATCACATTTTTTAGTCAATTTATTTTCCCATTTTTCTAGTGTTAGGGATGACTATAAAGTTTTGCAATCCCAACATTTCTAGTTTTATTGAAGTCATTGCCACAATCACTTTATACTTTGAAAATAATAACTTATGTTGAACAGAGAAAATTCACATTTTGAGATGGTTTTTGATGCATTGTTAGAAGAAATTAGAATAATTGATGCAAGAACACCAACATTGGGGGATACGTTGCTTTCTATGCCAAAAGAAAGGGGAAACAAAATATTTTCCAAAAAAGCCATGTTGAAAGAGTAACAAAAATGGGTGAAAAAGAAACAAAATGAAACAATTTATGAAGTAATGTAAGGCCACACTACATGCCAACAACAGGGTGGCAAGCAACCACAAAAATATAAGAACACGAAAAAATATAAGGTGCAATTATTGTCATATGTTAGGGTACATACAAAGAGACTATTAGAAGTGGAAGATTGCATTATTTCATCTTGTCATTTGTAGAAATCAATATGATCAAGATTTTAAAGTTGATATGGAGAACTCCAATGACTAAGATTTGTTCACTATATACTTATGAATGACATAGCACATGACAAGGAAATAAAAATTGCTCTAGATTTATTGCCATATTTACATGAATAGAATTATCTAGTTTGGAGATAAAAGCTGCCATAAAGTATATGATGTTGGAGAGTTGCAAGTCCCTATTGCTAATGGAGGAATATTCTGCGAGGAGTGTTGCATGTGCCAAATTTGGCAAGAGATTTGAAATCTATTGCAAAAATAATAGATTTTGGCTAGAATGTTAAACTCCACTAAAAAAATTGGCATTGTGAAGAACCAAGTAAGGAATGTTCCTTTACATGCTTCTAAGAAGGGAATTTATATGTTTTAAAGTTAAATTTATAAGTTGCATCATCTATTATAGAAAATAGTTTGTGGACTAGTGTCATTAGAGGTTTCTTCATGTGAATGCCAAAACTCTATTAGAAATGAAAAATAAAAGTATGGTAAATGGGATGATGAACCAAAAAAAATGATTCTAATTTGGACTCATGAATATTGTGCAATTGACAAGCAAATTAGAAGGCACAATGTCTACATTAGAATGTGGGGTTCTAGATTTAGTGCAAAATGATATTTTTCGTCCTAAATATGTAGAATATGTATGTGGGATGATTAGATCTTTCCTTGATGATTTTAGTAGAAAAAATTGTATTTATTAGTCTAAAATGGTTGGTGCATTTAATGTTTTTCCACAATTTCAAGCAATGGCTGAAAAGTAGTTGGAGCCCTCAAATTCGTTTGCAAGAAAGCTAGCATAATGAGGCAATCTACAACTCATATTCCTCTCAGAAAAATGGTGTTATGGGAGGAAACAATGGTGGATTTAGATGCATACTAGTTTAAAGTCAACATGATAGAAGATATTGGAAAAAAGTTTATTCAACAACAACATATTTGTAGAATAGATTGTGGTAATAAATGGAAATTTTTTAGAAGTAGATTGGTTTGGACTAATAGATTGGGTCTAGCTCGAGCCATTGAAAGAATAGTTGTTATCCTCTCCACCCGGGTTCAAATCCCACCATTCCACCATGGAGGAAAGCTAGTGCGCGCTAACTTTACATCTTGCACAAGAACAAGGATTTCTCGAACAATATTATTCAACCGTGGGGGATAGCTAGCATGCATTAGGTTTTTCCCTTCTTCACAAGAACAAGTTCATCTCGAACAAAATCATTCCATCGTGGGGGAAAGATAGCGCTAGATTTCCCTCTTGCCGAAGCACCGACGCATCTCAAACAACATCACTCCAACATCGGGGAAAGCTAGAGCGTGCTAGCTTTCCCTCTTGCAAAAGTGCAAGAAGATATCAAACAACATCATTACAATGTGGGAAAGCTAGCGTGTGCTAAATTTTGAACAACATCACTCCACGGTGGAGGAAATACAAGCACATTTCAAACAACATCACTCCACGTTGGAGGAAAGCTAGCACGTGCTAACTTTCCTTCTTGCACATGCACAAGTGTATTTCAAAAAACAACACTCCATTGTGGAGGAAAGATAGTGCATGCTATTTTTCCTTCTTGCACAAGAAAAAACACATTTCGAACAACAACATTCGATTGTTGAAGAAAGCTAGAGTGCTAGTTTTCCTTCTTGCACAAACAAAAGCACATTTCAAACAACAATCCATTATGGAGGAAAGCTATTGCGTGCTAGGTTTCCTTATTGCACAAGCACAAACACAATTTGAACAACAACATTCCACTATGGAGGAAAGCTAACTCGTGCTAGGTTTCTTTCTTGTAGAAGTACAAGCGCATTTCGAACAACAACATTTCACAATGGAGGAAAGCTAGTGCGTGATAGTTTTCCTTCTTAAAAAAAACAAATACATTTCGAAAAACATCATTCCACTATGGAGAAAAGATAACGCATGTTAACTTTCCTTTTTTCACAAGAAAAAGAGCATTTTGAACATCATCATTCCACTATGGAAGAACATTGGTGCATGCTAGATTTCCTTATTTCACAAGCAAAAGCACATTTCGAACATCATTCCACTATGGAGGAACACCAGTGCATACTAGATTTCCTTCTTGCACAAGCAAAAGTGCATTTCGATCAACATCATTCCATAGTGTAGGAATGCTAGCACATGCTAGATTTCCTTCTTACACAAGAAGAAATGCATTTCGGACAAAATCATTCCATTATGAAGGAAAACTAGCGCATTCTAGCTTTCCTTCTTGCACAAGAACAAGCGCATTTCAAACAACATCATTCCACTGTCAAGGAAATCTAGGGCGTGTTAGCATTCCCTCCTACACACACACAAGCTCATCTCGAACAACATCATTCCACCGTGGGGGAAAGCTAGTTTCTGCTAGCTTTCCCTATTGTAAAAGCACAAGTGCATCTTGAACAACATCATTCCACCGTGGGGGAAAGCTAGCGTCTGTTGGATTTCTCTCTTGCACAAGTATAAATGAAACTCGAAAAAAATCATTCCATTGTGGGGGAAAGCTGACACATGGTAGATTTCCCTCTTAGAAAAGCACAAGTGCATCTTGAACAACATCATTCCATTGTGGGTGAAAGCTAGTGTGTGCTAGATTTCCCCCTTGCAAAAGCACAAGTGCATCTCAAACAACATTATTTCACCATCGGGGAAGGCTAGAGAATGCTATCTTTCCCTCTTGCCCAAGCACAAGAACATATCAAACAACATCATTACACCATGGGGGGATGCTAGCACTTTTTAACTTTTCCTCTTGCACAAGCACAAACGCATCTTGAACAACATCATTCTACCGTGGGGAAAGCCAATGCATGCTATATTTTCCTCTTGTACAAGCACAAATGGATTTCAAACAACATTATTCCACCATGGGGGAAAGCTAGCACATGTTAGCTTCCCCTCTTGCACACGTACGTTCATGTTTCGAACAAAATCATTCCATCATGGGAAAAATCTAGTGCATGTTAGCTTTCCCTCTTGTATAAGTACAAACACAAGAACATATCGAGCAACATCGTTCCACCGTGGGGGAAAGCTACCACGCCAAGAAAAAATGCATCTCGAACATCATCCCACCATGGGGGAAAGCTAGTGTGTACTATATTTCCCACTTGCACAAGCATATACTCATATTGAACAACGTCATTCCACTATGAGGTAAAGATAATGCATTCTAGCTTTCTCTCTTGCACAAGCACAAGTGCATCTTGAACAACATCATTCCTCTATGGGGTAAAACGAGAATATGTTAGCTTTTCATTTTGCAGAATCACAAGCACAACTTGAACAACATCATTCCACTGTGGGGGAAAGCTAGAGCATGCTAGATTTCCCTCTTGCACAAACACAATCACATCTCAAACAACACCATTCTATCATGGACGGAAACTTTCACATGTTAGCCTTCCCTCTAGCACAAGAACAAGCACATCTCAAACAATATCATTCCACCATCAAGGAAAGCTAGTACGTGCTAGTTTCCCCTCTTGCACAAGCACAAGTGCATCTCGAACAATGTCATTCCACCATGGAGGAAAGAATGCGCCTACTAGCATTCCCTCTTCCACAAGCATAAGCGCATCTCGAACAACATCATTCCACCATGGAAGAAAAATAGTGCATGCCAGATTTCTCTCTTGCACAAGCACATGCACATCCCAAACATCATTCCATTGTGGGGGAAAGCCAACACATGCTAGATTTCCCTCTTGCAAAAGCACAAAATCATACCAAAGATCATTCAATGTGGGGGAAAGATAGCGCATGCTAGCTTTCCCTCTTGCACGAGCGCATCTCGAACAACATCATTCCACCATGGGGGGAAGCTAGTGTGTGTTAGCTTCCCCTATTGCACAAGCACAAGTGCATCTCAAACAACATCATTCCTCCATGGGGGAAAGCTAGTGCGTGCTATCTTTCCCTCTTGCAAAAACACAAGAACATATTGAACAACATCATTCCACCGTGGGAGAAAGCTAGTGTGTGCTAGCTTTCCCTCTTCCATATACGCATATTGAACAACATCATTTCATCGTGGGTGGAAGCTAGTGCATGATAGATTTCTCTCTTGCACAAGCACAAGCACAAGAACATCTCGAACAACAGCATTCCTCCGTGGGGTAAAAATAGCACAGGATAGATTTGCATCTTGCAGAAGAACAAGAGCATATTGAACAACATCATTCCATTGTGGGGGAAATCTAGTGTGTGCTAGATTTGCCTCTTGTACAAACAAGCGCATCTCGAATAACACCATTCCACCATGGGGTGAAGCTAGTGTGTTCTATCTTTCCCTATTTCTCAATCACAAGTGCATCTCAAAAAACATCATTCCACCATGGGGGAAAGCTAGCACGTGCTAGCTTTCCCTCTTACACAAGCACAAGCGCATCTCAAACAACATCATTCCAATGTTGGGGAAATCTAGCCCATGCTAGATTTCCCTCTTGCACAAGCACAAGCGCATATCGAACATCATCCTCCCATGGGGAAAGCTAGCATGTGCTAGCTTTCCCTCTTACAAAAACATATACACATCTCGAGCAAGATCATTCCACTGTGGGGGAAAGCTAGCGTGTTCTAGCTTTCTCTCTTGCACAAGCACAAGCGCATCTCAAACAACATCATTCCTCCGTGGGGTGAAACTAGTGCAAGCTAAATTTCAGTCTTGCAGAAGCACAAGCACATATTGAATAACATCACTCCATTGTGTGGAAATGCTAGCATGTGCTAGCTTTCCCTCTTTCAAAAACACAAGCACATCTCGAACAACATCATTCTAGCATGGCGGAAAGCTTGCACGCTAAAATTCCCTCTTGCACAAGCACAAACACATCTTGAATAACATGATTCCATCGTTAAGGAAAGTTAGCACATGTTAGCTTTCCCCATTGCGCAATCACAAGTGCATCTCGAACAACATCATTCCACCATGGGGGAAATCTAGTGCGTGATAGATTTCCCTCTTACACAAGCACAAACGCATCTCGAACATCATCCTACCATGGGGAAAAGCTAGCATGTGCTAGCTTTCCCTCTTACATAAACATATATCCATCTCGAACAAGATCATTACACTGTGGGGGGAAGCCAGCATGTGCTAGCTTTCTCTCTTGCACAAGCACAAACGCATCTCGAACAACATCATTCCTCCGTGGGGTAAAACTAGTGCATGATAACTTTTAGTCTTGTACAAGAAAAAACACATCTTGAATAACATAATTCCATTGTGGGGAAAATCTAGCATGTTCTAGCTCTCCCTCTTTCACAAACACAAGCACATCTCGAACAACATCATTCTAGCATGGAGAAAAGAATGAACATGCTAAACTTCCCTCTTGCACAATCACAAGCACATGTCAAACATAATCATTCCACCGTTAAGGAAAGCTAACGTGTGTTAGCTTTCCCTCTTGCATAAGCACAAGTGCATCTCGAACAACATCATTCCACCATGGTGGAAAGCTAGTGCCTACTAGCTTTCTCTCCTGCACAAGCATAAGACCATCTCGAACAACATCATTCCAGTGTTGTGCATCTCTAATATCATCCTACCATGGGGGAAATCTATCTCATGCTATATTTCCCTCTTACACAAGCATATACACATATCGAACAAGATCATTTCACTGTGGGGGAAGGCTAGCATGTGCTAGCTTTCTCTCTTGCACAACCACAAGCACATCTTGAACAACATCATTCCTCTATGGGGTAAAACAAGTGCATGCTAACTTTCAATCTTGCAGAAGCACAAGAACATATTGAATAACATCATTCCATTGTGGGGAAAAGCTAGTGTGTGCTAGCTTTCCCTCTTTCACAAACACAAGAACATCTCCAACAACATCATTCTAGCATGGAGGAAATCTTGCACATGCTAAAATTCCCTGTTGCACAAGCACAATCAAATATCAAGCAACATCATTCCACCGTTCAGGAAATCTAGTGCGTGTTAGCTTTCCCTCTTGCATAAGCACAAGTGCATCTCAAACAACATCATTCCACCATGGGGGAAAGCTAGCGCATACTAGATTTCCCTCTTACACAAGCACAAGCGCATCTCAAACAACATCATTCCAGTGTTGGGGAAAGATATCACATGCTAGCTTTCCCTCTTGCACAAGCACAAGTGCAACTCGAACATCATCCTACCATGGGGGAAAGCTAGCACGTGCTAGCTTTCCCTCTTACACAAGAATATACACATCTTGAACAAGATCATTTCACTATGGGGTAAAGCTAGTGTGTGCTATGTTTCTCTCTTGGACAAGCACAAGTGCATCTTGAACAACATCATTCCTCCGTGGGGTAAAAATAGCGCATGCTAACTTTCAGTCTTGTAGAAGCACAAGCACATCTTGAATAACATCATTCCATTATGGGGAAAATCTAGCATGTGCTAGATTTTCCTCTTTCACAAACACAAACACATCTCCCACAACATCATTCTAGCATGGATGGAAGCTTGAACATCCTAAACTTCCCACTTGCACAAGCACAAGCACATCTCAAATAACATCATTCCACCATTAAGGAAATATAGTATGTGTTAGCTTTCCCTCTTGCATAAGCACAAGTGCATTTCAAACAACATTTTACATCATTCCACCATGGTGGAAAGCTAGCGCTTGCTAGCTTTCTCTCTTGCACAAGCACAAGACCATCTTGAACAACATCATTCCAATGTTTTGCATCTCGAACATCATTCTACCATGGGGGAAAGATAGCATGTGCTAGCTTTCCCTCTTACACAAGCATATACACATATCAAACAAGATCATTCCACTGTGGGGGGAATCTATTGTGTGCTAGATTTCTCTCTTGCACAAACACAAGCGCATCTCGAACAACATCATTCCTCTATGGGGTAAAACTACTGCATGCTAACTTTCAGTCTTGCAGAAGCACAAGCAAATCTTGAATAACATCATTCCATTGTGGGGAAAATCTAGCGTGTGATAGCTTTCCCTCTTTCACAAACACAAGCACATCTCGAGCAACATCATTCTAGCATGGAGAAAAGTTTGAACATGCTAAAATTCCCTCTTGTACAAGCACAAGCACATCTCAAACAAAATCATTCCACTGTTAAGGAAAGCTAGCGCGTGCTAGCTTTCCCTCTTGCATAAGCACAAGTGCATCTCGAACAACATCATTCCACCATGATGGAAAGCTAGCACCTACTAGCTTTCTCTCTTTCACAAGCACAAGACCATCTCGAACAACATCATTCTAGTGTTGTGCATCCTGAACATCATCCTACCATGGGGGAAAGCTAGCGTGTGCTAGATTTCCCTCTTACACAATCATATACACATATTGAACAAGATCATTCCACTGTGCGGGAAATCTATCATGTGCTATCTTTCTCTCTTGCAAAAGCACAAGCGCATCTTGAACAACATCATTCCTCTATGGGGTAAAACTAGTGCATGCTAACTTTCAGTCTTGTAGAAGCACAAGAACATATTTAATAACATCATTCCATTGTGGGGAAAAGATAGTGTGTGCCATCTTTCCCTCTTTCACAAACACAAACACATCTTGAACAACATCATTCTAGCATGCAGGAAAGCTTGAACATGGTAAACTTCCCTCTTTCACAAGCACAAGCACATCTCAAACAACATCATTCCACCATTAAGGAAATCTAGCACATGCTAGCTTTCCCTCTTGCATAAGCAGAAGTGCATCTCAAACAACATCATTCCACCATGGGGGAAAGCTAACACATGCTATCTTTCCCTCTTACACAAGCACAAGCGCATCTCGAACAACATCATTCTAGTGTTGGGGAAAGCTAGCGCATGCTATTTTTCACTCTTGCACAAGCACAAGCGCATCTCAAACATCATCCTACCATTCGCAAAAGCTAGTGCGTGCTAGCTTTCCCTCTTACAAAAACATATACACATCTCGAACAAGATCATTCCATTGTGGGGGAAATCTAGCGTGTGCTAGCTTTCTCTCTTGCACAAGCACAAGCGCATCTCGAATAACATCATTCCTCCATGGGGTAAAACTAGTGCATGCTAACTTTCAATCTTGCAAAAGCACAAGAACATCTCAACAACATCATTCCACCGTTAAGGAAAGCTAGCATGTGTTAGCTTTCCCTCTTGCATAAGCATAAGTGCATCTCGAACAACATCATTCCACCATGGTGGAAAGCTGGCGCTTGCTAGCTTTCTCTCTTGCACAAGCACAAGACCATCTCGACCAACACAATCCACCGTTGGAGAAAGCTAACACGTGCTAGCTTTCCCTCTTGCACAAGTATAAGCGAATCTCGAACATCATTCCATTGTGGGGGAAAGCTAGCGCGTTCTAGATTTCCCTCTTGCACAAGCACAAACTCATCTCACACATGATTCAACCTGGGTGAAATCTAGCATGTGATAACTTTCCCTCTTACACAAGCGCATCTCAAACAAAAAATTATTTTCCAGATTGTCTAACCTAGAATTATCAGGAGGAGAAATATCACCTTCGTCACACTTATTTTGTTCAACTTTATCTTACAAATCCGAGTTGTCCCTACCACACCAATTCTCTACTTCTTCATTCTCAGACATCCATTCTTCATCTTCCTATGAAAGAGATAGTAAAACATCATACGACCTACCCTGTAAGTAGTCTTTCACAACATAGCCTTCATCATCAAGGTTTTCTTCACTTGTATAGTGATGTTCATCATTCTCAAGGATTGTCGGGCCTACATAGTTCCCTTGTTTCTGATCACTCTCACTTGAAATTGTATCGAGCTCTAAGATATAACCATGTTCTTGGACAATGCATGGTTTTTTCTGTCCATGTAATGATAAAAGTAAGCACATAATTGTTCCATGTGTTTCATATGCATTGGAAGGTGAGAACCTATGGATACATCATCCTCTCCATCATGATTACACTCCTACATCCTATGGTAATGAGAGCCTAGCATTGTCTTATTTAGAGGAGCATTTGGATTTTAGGTCTTTTGGTCATTCAAGCTATCACAATTTCCCAACAATTGGATTTCGAGCCATTGCATATAACAAGGTAAACGATGATGACCCAACTATAAACACATAGATGAAGTGAAATGATGTGCGTTTGATCGATGCATAACAATAGGTAGAACCTCAGGTAGAGTATTTATATGCCCCATTTTTCGTCAAACTTGAGTAGCAAAAGAACCATGCTGAATACAAATTCTTAACCTGTTGTCTGAACCGTTTGTTACAATTTGAGAGGCTACTAAGATTTAAGCTTACAAAAATGGACAACTACATGGGGGATAAACTATGCTTTATTGTAGTGCATTTGTGCTCAATCCTCTTAGCAAATATTGTTGCCAAATTATTCCAGATGATGTTCGATCCTTGTCCAATGACTATATAGGCCCACTTGATTTTATTGTCATCACTTACGAGGAAGAAAGGGTCTCTAATTGAAATGTTTAAGGGGTGGAGGATATGTCAACATTTCCGACAATCCCTTACTTGATATATTACTTTGTGGGTACAGGAAAGTCATAGATTATGAAACTGAGTGACAGAGATTCCTATGTAAAGTTCTTGCAAATTTATTTAAAGTCCAACCCCATGGTCGAGCTAAGCATAGCCAACCTAGGGAAGTATTAATAGGCTTTAGGTATTATTTGTTTTGAATAATCCATGGAGTAGTTTCATCACAAAAATCAAAATGATATTGAAATCACAGTTTTGGTTAGTAAATTCCTTGTTGCTGCAGAAACCCAAGAAAACATAGATAAAATCCCATATCTAATGTGTAAATCCAAACCCAAGAAATCCACACAAATATATCTTCAGTACCCCTGACCAAGTCAACCAAGACCATGCCCACATTTAATTCACAACTCTTTCTGTCATAAACATACTAGCAAGTTAGCAACCCTTTTTGCTACCCAAACTATCTCTAGCTCAACTTCTTCGTATGATTATCCAATAAATGACATAAGTTGGTCCTATCAGGAAGTCCCTTGGATCAGTAATCCAGTTATGATCTTAAGGTTTCAAGTGTTCTTACTTATATCTTTGATCCACATGGGATGAGTCTTCCAAGATAGCATGGGTCCGAACCCACCAATACAAATAGCCCCCGAGAATTGTTCCTTGGAATTAGTATGCATGGATAACTTTAAGAAGTTCTGTAAAAGTAATCTATCATTCAACCAAATTCAACCTTCAGATCTGCAACATTAGATAAATGTTTGAAAATTCCAGTGTAATTTTGAAGGGGTAACAATTACTCTTTTAATGACATAATATTCATCATGACATTTTGGTTAAGTACGCATATCCACAAGTAGTTGGTTTTGAGTTTGTTAGAATTAGGGAAAAAATTGAAAACCAAAATGCTTTTAAATTCTTGTTTACTAGATCAACACATATGAGAAAAGATATAAACAAATTTGAATACAAACAAAATTTTCGAGTGTAAAAAACAAACCTTTAGCTTACCTCCTGATCAATGAAAGATGTACCTGTCACATGTGTGGATGTAGACCTCTTGTATATGCTTAGAAAATTAGCTTAGGTTCATGGATCAAACCTCTAGGGTTTGATCTCTGTCAATATGGACCGAGGGCCAGTTTGCTAAGAAATAAACCACAAAAAGGATGTATGAGATAGCCGCATCAAGTACAACAAAAACCCACAATAGAAAACAAAAAGACTTCCAAAGATGAATGAGCATTAGCTATATATTTCTGTCAAAAATAGACAAAGTCCTTTTATATATTTACAATGGGTCCACTCAAGCTAACTTCCAGCTAAAGAAAATAGTAAACTAAATGCATGTAGCAGAAGGATGGAAATACAATGTAAATAATGCAATGCATGCAACTTGAAGGTTGGAATATGTAAATAACTATCATACATACTTCTATATAAGATAGAAAAATGCCCTCAAGGGATAGGTATTTCTAATGAGGCATCTTCCTTGGGTTGCATCATTGGTGGGGTGTCCATTAAGTGAGTGCATCCTCATGCGCCACATCAATTCCTCCCTATTTAGTTGAAAGTGTACAAACTTTCTCAATGAGTTGGGGGAATGTGGCTTCAAACACAGAATGAGAGGACCACTTGACTTGGCTTGGGAGTTATGATTTGCACTCCATGAAATCAAAGTTATGTTTGTACTGCCAAGTGGATATGATGCACACATATAGTATTGTATATTTTTCAAAAGGGGGTTGATAGTCTCGGATGGTATCTACTAGGTGAGATATCTAAACTTCATCTTGCAAAAGAGAAGGTTTATACAACTTAAGGTTATTAATGGTCACCACATCATGAATGAACAATCCTTAGGGAATCTATAGATGATATGCATTATCATTGATATTTTGTATAATGGTGTGTGGCACATAATGTATAGGTTTGAGTTTGTGATTCTATTGTCCTTTGAAACATTGCTTGTTGAGATATAAACAGACTTTATCCCCACTTGAAATTGTGTAGGAAATAAATGACAGTCTTGTATTGAGAATTTGAATCTCCTATTGTTGTTGCAACTTGTGAATGGATGTGCTACAATTTTAAACAATGGATGAAGCATGTTTCTATTCATGTTGTTGGTGTGGGGAGGTTGTGGGATGTAGAGTGACTAGTATATCATAAGGATAGTCAGGGGTTGATACCCATAGCATGCTTCAAATAGTAGGTACCTTGTTGGTATATTCACTTCCCTATTATAGTTGTGTTGTAGTACATGTAAATATATATCACACTATTTATTGCAAGTGTAATAAATATGAAGTGCATGTACTAAAATGGGAATCATCACTTTATTCTATCCATGTGTTTGAGGGTGAAAGGTTGTAGAAAGATAAAATTGACATGCTAGTAATTTCCATAGTGTTTTCTAGAAGGTGTAGAGAAAGTTAGAGTCATGATCAAAGATAATGTCAAGAGGTAGCCCAAAAAAAGAAAAAAACATGAGAGAAGAAGAGTTTGTTGTTACACAGTGGCTTTGATACACAATATAAAGATGGCCATTTTTGAGAAACAATGAAAACCAATGTAAGAACCTCCTTAGATACCTTATCGGGTGTGCTTCTATATCCACAAGATTGTGTGTATTTTTGTTTAATTTTTTGATTCAGGTAATTTGACAAATAGTTCGTATGCAGTCTTCTTACAAGAGTATGTAAATTAAGATGAAACTTATAATGTTCACACTGATATATTGGCACAATTCAGAGAGTATTTGTTGCACTCTATTGCTTAAACTAGATGGAAAATAATGACAATATCAGTCTCAATACATAGAATAAAATAAATAAAAGAACCTAGGTTATGCAAATTGTGTGTGTTCTTCAAGATCCTAGCTCTCCAAGGAATAATAAACAATAGTATTTATGGAATATATCAGCCTGTAGGTGCCCTGAATATTACAACAACACTACCATAGATGGAGCTGGTGTAAGGAAACCCCACGACCTCCACACAACAAAAACAAGTCTCAGAATGAGGAACTCTGTCCAGAATAGCAAAACGACCTGTAGCATGTTGGATACTTTCCCAGCCAATGAATGAGAGACTCATAACAAGGGAGAATAGGGTCATATTTGGCCTTGTTGATTAAAAATCGTCCCACAAACGCGACCTCTATGCAAGAATTCGTGCCCAGAAAATTCGTCCCACCTTGGCAGCAGTTTCCCTACTCATAACACATCCCTCTAGTGGGTAACTCGGCTTCCTCTTGAGTAAACAACCTCTGTCTCATTCAAATGTGTGCCCAACAGAGAAGAATAAGCACCCAAATGAGAGATTCGACCCCCCTTCTCAAAGTCTTCTTTAACACAAGGATCAATGTCAACGAGAAATCTTTAGTTTTCACAAGAAAACAATAATCAAGATAACTCTGCTAACCATGAATTCTAGTGAAGAAATATGAAATATAGATGAAGGGTTTCCAAAAAATCTCGCCTTTCTTCTCAAGAGCTCTCACAAATCTTTTTATGAAATGAGCAAATGCAAAAATGAGGGACGCCTCCTCTTTTCCCCTCTTTTATTTCTCATTGAATTAATTCCCTCCCACTTGACTTTTAATTTTATTCTAAAGTCATTTTATTCTTGCACACTTTATAACTTTTAAGTGACTTTATTTTTCCTAAGACCCATGTCTCCCTTTTTCCCTTTTTCACTTTATAAAGTCATTTCCTAGGCAAAAGTTGAGTTCCCTAGGTAACTTTTCTGACTTAGCCTATAGGAACCAATTTAGGCTAGTGGAACCATTCCTTATGCTTCCTAGTCCAACAGGGACATTATAGTCCTCCCTGCCTAAGATTGTTTGTCCTCAAGCAACTGTAGAATGAAACACCTATAGTATTTAAGGCCTCCAAGAAAACTCTACAGTGTATTCACTATAAAAGGTGATGGCCATGTAGCAAGTGCTTGAACCTTAGTAGGGTTAGGGAGAATACCCTCTTATCCAATTAGAAAATCAAGATATTGCATTAATTGTTGTTTGAAGAATGGATTCTTTCATTTGACCTAGTATATTTTGTGCACATGAAATAGTTCCAATACAGTGTGCACAATTTATAGATGGTCCTCCCATGTGCCATTGAAAATAAGAATTTCATCTAAATATATAACAAAAATATGGCACAATTGTACTGGAAATTTCATTTATTACTCTCGTAAAGGTGGTGGGGGGATTGATGAGATCAATAGGAATCACCAACCATTCATATAGACCAAATCTAGTTTTGAAGAAAGTCTTCCATGTATCCTAGGAAGCCATGCAAATTTGATGGTAGCATGTTGTTAGATCTAACTTAATAAAGTACATGGAAGTTGGTTCCCTTAATATAATCTAGCAGATCATTAATTCATGGTAAAGGATAATGTTTTTTAATAGTGACTAGATGTCATTCTTCATTTTCTTTCTTAAGGATAATGAAGACTAGGGATCCCAAACCTTCAAGGTGAAGAGATAGGTTATATGTGGCCAGATTCAAGTATATATTGTATTTGATGTTATAATTCCTTGACTTCAACTAGAGATAAGTGATAGTTTTGGGAATTGGGAATAGACTTGAAGCCAGAGACTTTTGGACTTTTTCCGCCAGTATTCCTCTTCTAGTATGCAGGCCGAATGAAGAGCTTGGTGCAAATTTGCTTCTTTTTCTAGAATTTCTTTGGTTATTGTTGTTTCTTACATAGTGGTTTGAAGAGTTTCGAGATTTTGTTGGGCTTCCAGATGGGATCGCATGGGGGATTTCTTATCTTTTGCCCAGATTTTGAGGGATTTTTTAAACCTTCAGAGATTTTCTTCCCAAACAAAGAATGGGGAGTCAGTGACTGGAGTGTTCCATTGTTCCCGAATCATTTGGAAGAATCCCTCATGCTGAATCCACAGAGGGCTGAAGCAGAAAGGGATTGGATATGCAATACCATCTTTTTTGAATTCAAGCAGGATTGGCTTGTGATCTGACTCACAAAAGGGGATGATTTTGGAGAGGGGTGCCAATGTGACTAAATAGTAATTTTGTTGAGTTTTTGTGGGTTAAGTGGATAGGGGATTTGAGGGTTAGGTTATTTAGGGATTTGAGGTCTAGGGATTAAGGGTTAGGGATTAGGGGTTATCGTTTAAGGGATTAAGGGTTAAGGGATCATGGGTTACAGATTAAGGGATTAAGGGTCAATGGCTAATGGATTTGGGGCTTAGGGGTTAGGTAATTTAATGGTTAATTGATTAGGGATTTTATATAGTCAAGGGATTAATGACATCCATTGACCCTTAGTACACATAATCGTTGAGATACCAATACCAATACCAATACCATACAATTGCGTACCAATAACAATACCAATACCATACCATTGCATACCAATACCAATACCATTGCATGTCAATGGTATGCATTGGCAATGATATGCATACTACCAATACCATACCAATATCAATACCATACTATACCATACCAATACAATACCATACTATACCATACCAATACTAATAACAATACCATACCATACCAATACCAATACCATACCAATAGCGATGCCATACTATACCATGCCATACCAATACCAATACCAATCCCATACCAATACCAATACCAATACCAATACCAATAACAGTACCATACCATACCAATACCAATATCATTGCATGGCAATGGTATGCATTAGCAATGATATTGCATTACCATTGCGTAGAAATGGTATGCATTGACAATGATATGCATACCAATGCCATACCAATATCAATACCATACTATGCCATACCAATACCAATACCATACTATACCATACCAATATCAATACCATATTAATATCAATACCATACTATACCATACCAATACCAATACCAATACCAATACCATACCAATAGCAATACCATACTACACCATGCCATTCCAATACCAATACCAATGCCATACCATACCAATACCAATACCATACCATACCATACCAATACCAATACCATTGCATGGAAATGATATTGACACCTCCTCTTCCTTGTGTGAAGCTCTACTACTAATATTGCTTGCATGAATGAAATCCTCATCATAGTATTTTCTTAGTGTATGTGTTAATGTACACAAATGGTTTTCCAAGGTACAAAAACTATTAATGAAAGTGTGCTTCACAAGATACAACCTTTATCAACAAGTTTTCTTTTTATTTGTTTTTTTCATCTCAAGATGTTATTAGCCCTTAAATGACAATAAGAATTAAAAGTTTCATCAGAACTAGATGAGTTCCATGCACCTTTCATTAATGACCTCTTCTTTGCAAGTAATGTTGTGATGCTTTTAAAATGGGGACTCTGATGATTGTTGGAAGTATTCTTGATGGCCCTTGTGATGTGATTCACCATCATGAGCTTTGAGAGATTTTTAACTTGGCTCCTTTTTAAATACCTTTCTTGCGAGACCTTTCTCTCAAGTATAGATTCTGGTGCACATGATGGAACACTCCTTCAATGTCGGTTAGATTGGTTTTTGTAAACTCCAGTTTCTCCTTTTTGTCTTCATCTTATTTTATCATGTGTATACACAAACAATAGAGCATATACATGCAGACTTTACAAACAGTGGGTGGAAAACTACAACCTCTTCTAGCCTTAGCCTTGTTAATATCTTTCTTATGGTTGTCTTTAGAATTTACTCCCATGGACACGTACTCTTCCTTGTGTGAAGTTCTCCTACTAATATTGATTGCATGAATGAAATCCTCATCATAATATTTTGTTAGTGTATGTGTTAATGTACACAAATGGTTTTCCAAGGTACAAAAACTTTTAATGAAAGTGTGCTTCACAAGATACAACCTTTATCACCAGGTTTTTTTTTTCTCATCTCAAGATGTTATTAGCCCTTAAACGACAATAAGAATTAAAAGTTTCATCAGAACTAGATGAGTTCCATGCACCTTTCATTAATGACCTCTTCTTTGCAAGTAATGTTGTGATTCTTTTAAAATGGGGACTCTAATGATTGTTAGCAGCAAGGCATGAGGTCAAACATGTGCATCTTTACCAATGTTATAAGTGCATGTGCTCAGTTAGAAACAATGCAACAGGGTAAGCAACTTCATGTTCAAATCATCAACTTTGGACTTGATTCAGATATTATTGTTGCAAATTCCCTCATTACCATGTATGCAAAATGTGGGAGTCTAACCAGTGGATGCCAAATTTTTGAAGAAATGTCAGAGCACAATGCAATCTCATGGAATGCTATGATATCAGGCTATGCTTTACATGAATATGGCAAAGAGGGGATGCAACTGTTTGAGAAAATGAAACAGGTAGGTGTAATTCCATGTGAGAGAGAAATGTCATATCATGGAATGTCATGATTGCAGGATATGCCCAGCATGGAATGATCGAGGAAGCACACCTGCTATTTGATAACATCCCTGAATGAAATGTGGCTTCATGGTCTGCTATGACATATGGATATGTGTAGAACAACCACAGTGAGGAAGCACTCAAACTATATTCCTTAATGAAAGAGAGAGGCATGAGGTCAAACATGCCCATCTTTACCAATGTTATAAGTGCATGTTCTTAGTTAGCAACAATTCAACAGGGTAAGCAACTTCATGTTCAAATCATCAAGTTTGGACTTGATTCAAATATTATTGCTGCAAATTCCCTCATTACCATATATGAAAAATGTGGGAGTCTAACCAGTGGATGCCAAATTTTTGAAAAAATGCCAGAGCATGATGCAATCTCATGGAATGCTATGATATTAGGTTATGCTTTACATGGATATGGAAAAGAGGGGATGCAACTGTTTGAGAAAATGCAACAGGGAGGTGTAATTCCATGCCAGAGAGAAATGTCATATCATGGAATGCCATGATTGCAGTATATGCCCAACATGGAATGACCGAGGAAGCACACCTGCTATTTGATAACATCCTTAAATGAAATGTGGCTTCATGGTCTGCTATGACGTTTGGATATGTGCAGAATGGCCATAGTGAGGAAGCACTGAAACTATATTCCTTAATGCAACAGAGAGGCACGAGGTCAAACCTGTCCATCTTTACCAATGTTATAAGTGCATGTGCTTAGTTAGCAACAATGCAACATGGTAAGAAACTTCATGTTCAAATCATCAAGTTTGGACTTGATTCATATATTATTGTTGCAAATTCCCTCATTACCATGTATGAAAAATGTGGGAGTCTAACCAGTGGATGCCAAATTTTTGAAGAAATGCCAGAGCATGATGCAATCTCATGGAATGTTATGATATCAGGCTATGCTTTACATGGATATGGAAAAGAGGGGATGCAATTGTTTGAGAAAATGCAACAGGCAGGTGTAATTCCAGACCTGATCACCTTTGTTATAGTTCTTGTTACAGTTCTTTCTGCCTGTAACTTGGTTTTCCAATATGAATTCAGGTTTGTACTGTGCTAGGAACCTGGATTTTCATAGCCAAACCCTTTTATTATTTTTGACCCTTTTTTTTAATTTTTTTCTTTTTCTTCCCTGGATGGAAGTGAGATAAAATGGAGTATGTGTTAATATTATGGTAGTTGCAGGAGGTATTTACCTCCACATGTAACACTGACAAGAACAGAATATTCTGGGAAGCAAGAAGAAACCCTAATGAGTTGGCTAATAACCCTAGAAGACAAGTCGACTCAAGAGGATAATTGGTATTAGGTTATTATCCTACAAGAGAAGAAGTCGTCCATAAGAAATATTATATACTAAGTAAATAGACACCCAGAATGAGAAGTCGGCCCAGGAAGTTAGCCATAATTAGTATAAATACAGGAGGCCAGTCTTCATTCTGGCATGCATTCTCAGAATTGCAGAGCAACACTTGTGCGCACTGTAGTTGCCCAGTTTTTTGCACAAGTTTGGAGGAGAGTTGTCATTGCAGCTGCTATAGCTAGCAGATTACGTTTTGGCTAGGACTATCTCTTGGTTATAGTTTGGACTATCTGATCAACTCTTTTTTGGTGCACTATCCTTGGGGAAAGGTGAAATACCCTTTGTTTGGATATCTAGCCTAGGGTTTTCTTCCGAAGTGATTCTCTGTCAAGGTTAAGGTGCTTGGAGGGTGGCTTCGGCCTATGGTTGGGTGAAAATAGTGATATTGTCAATGGTAAAATGAGCACATCCATTATTTTCTAACAGGTTATGGGCCCACACCTCCTTCATTCAGTCTAACCACTAGAAGGGAGCATAGCCATAAGGATATTAAGCTCGTTGAAGAACTTTCACTAGGGTTTGTAACAGGAGCAATCACCAAATCACTATCGTTAGGGTTACTAGCAGGTGCAGTTATAGAAACCCTAACCCTCTCGTTGAGACACCTTAAGTGAAGGGATTGACCTAATTTCTGGATAGACCAATGCGCCCTAGCCTAGTGCATATCTTGGTACTCTCAGCAATCCCAAACATCAAGATTGAGCTTTTGGTCAAATCTAGGGTTGACCAAGTCAAAGAAGCCATGACTTACTCTATGAAGTCAGAAAACAAGTTAGATGGAGCTTCTAACTTTAGAGCATGGAAGACAGGGATTGACCTCATCCTTCCCAAGAATAAAGTGTTGGATATGATGAAAGGAAAGATCGTGGAACCAGAGTTTGAAGAAGGAAAAGAAAATGAACCACAAAACGTTGTGTTGGCAGCCATATTAATTCATATCTTTTCCTTACGAGCTACCTACACAAGGGTTTTAAACGCTCAATACTCGTCGCAATTTAAAAAAAATAAAATGACACCATTATCTTTCATTTTTTCATACCTTCTTTTCGTTTTCATTTTCACAACTGCAAGCGTGAAAACCACAGTTGGAATTCACGTTGATTGCATTAAAATGATCTTTTGGATTGTTATGAACCTATTTGTTTATGTGGTCATCACTCATTGAATTCAAACACACCACTGGTCACACATTATCAAAACACCAAATATCTATGCTTTTGATTATTATTAATATGGTGTTGATTTACAAAAGCTTTAACGCAATGGTTTGATTGAATACATTAATTTTTGGGTCAAATCATGGTTCATTTGACATGTTGTTTAAAATTCTTTTGATACACACTATTGTTATTTGAATGCAACATTTTACCAATGCCCCATCAATTGTGCAGCCCGACATGATATTTTTGCATGGTCCCAATTTACTCCACCACCCTCGCACACATAATCATTAACGCTCTGTCTTGCATTTCGGGTTGCCTTTGCTTGTTTTGGGGGAAGCTGCGGGAAAAATGGTTCTATGTCTACCCTGTCAAACCCTATCGTCAATTACCCCATTGATTTTGTGCTACTATCTATGGCTCCAGTAGTGCGAATCGAACCCAATGGTGCCCAAACTTTGTTGTTGTTTGATAACGCCCGAGAGGACCTAGAGAGGAATGGTTGGTTGGTTTTTATTGAGAAGTTTGAGGGTTTCAACCTCGCAGTTTCTCAACAATTTTCACTTACATTCGATGGGTGCAGAGCCAAAATTGGGGATGTCCAGCTCGAAGTAAATGAGGATTTCCTTAGCTCATCCACTGGTCTGTCGGCCGAGGGACAAAGATGGTTTAAAAATTCGAAGATTGACGAAGTACCATGGCCACTGTTGTTTACCTCAAGGAAAATCAACAGTTGCGATAAAGGTATGCCAGTTACAACTCTTAAGTCTAGGTGGCATGATTTGTTGTCTATTATCAAGCAGTTTGTTACATGTGAGGGTAGATACGACCTAGTTTTCCTATACCACCTACGACTGCTCATGAGTTTCATAGATTGTCCCTTAAATATGCCACATTTCCTCCTTCGGAGTCTATATAAAATGGATAAACGTTTCAAGAGGGAGCAAGCGAACTCCAGCCTCTTCCACCATTGTTTAATTAAAATTATTGTGATTTATCAGTTGAAGGTGAATGGCGATTATTGGGATGATTTCTTGTTGAGAAATGGTTTTGCCAGGCCTGGAATTGGACAAGATGACAAAACTGTTGTTACAGAAACCCTAGTCAGGCCTGTCATTCCTCCTCCTACGCTCCTACCCTCTCTTGAACCCTCGACCTATCCAAATTGACACCTGGCCTGATTCATGCCTAAAAGATGGTGATAAGCCTGTTAAAAGGCCTGCAAGGAAAAAGGGTAAGGGTAACAACGATATCAATTACAAAAGTAAAAAGGTTGTGCACTGGGTTTCACAGTGTGCTCGTAACAAACCAAAAGAAAACACAGACCAACAGCCAATTCTGTTGAGTGAAGATTCTGATTCCGAAATCGAATGGTTTCTGACCGAGGAGTATCCATACTTACACGGCCTTTGTTCAGTCAAGCCCTATGACTATGTGACGAACCTCCCACCATGTCTTAAAGACGACCCTAACTACCCTGGGATCAAACTCGACAGAGGAACTGCTAGTCAATTAAGAAGCTCCTCACCAGTAATTACATGGCCTGATCAACCACAGTGCAATGAATGCAAGTCGTGGCTCGACCGATATTATACAGACATCCCTTTGCTCCAATCCCGAATCAAGTCCTTGGAGGACCGAGTAAATGTGCTAACCAAAGAAAACGACACGTTGCTAGCTAATGAGAAAAGGCAAAAAACCACAGGCTCTATTGTCTTTAAAAATATCGAAGCGGCCACTGCCATTGTCAATTCAAAAATAGCTTGATCAAATCAAATCCCTGAACCCGAGGTATGGTTTTTTCAAAAGTAATTTTAGGATGATTTTGTTTCGTTTTGAATTAGCATATAAGATTTGTTTGATCAAATTGCATCTAATTCTGTTATGTTTGAATTGATGCAACACGATTTTGTTTATAATAATAACTAGCTACAGAATCGTGAGATTCTGTATCTAGTTATGAAAATTTGAATTGTTTTGATTTTACAACTAAAATACAATCTGAAAAATCATGTATTCTTGTGCATTGACAGGTACACACGAATTTTAAAGGAGATTGGATCGACTGTGGCATCTTTGAACATGTTTTTTTCTTTACATAGTTTTGGATTAGGTTGTTAGTTTTAGATAGAAATAGGAATTTGGGAGATTGTATTCCCATAAGTTTTGCAACAGCTTTGATAATTTCCACAATAAATGTTTTGATCCTGTGCCCTTTATATATGTATTATTTTTGTAAACAAGGATCATCGCTACTTGGCAGCAGACACTATGGATTTTTGATTATTAGACTTGAATGAAAGTGGATATTTGCACAGCTTTAGCTTCAACATATCATATTTTTGTTCAAGTTTTGTTCATTTCAATTTGTAATCAAATTTTTGACTACTTTAGATATCATAATTTGTTACAGGTTGATGTGATGGGATTTAAATAGTGTCCATATTTTAGGTCTCTCATTTTATATACAACAATTGATCTGTTTACATTTGATGATTTGAAGGTTGATCTTCTCTATCCAATGAACAGTTATATACAAATTGTCATACTCAAATTTATCTTAATATGATCGTTTGTCAAATGATAAATTGTTGTTTCTACCTATCTTATTGGTTTTGTCATTAACATTCAAAGCATTACTGCTTCGCGTTTATGAGAAGCATTGGGAAAATATGGTGCGGGTTGGCCTCATCAAACAGTGAACGCAGATGTTGTGTACATGATGAATAGGAGATGATATTTCAGGTCAGTTTGATAGTTCATTTTAGTAGCTTAATCAATATAAGAATTTTTTTTGTAGTTTAGATTTACAGTACAGATTGTTATTTTTATTGCTAAGCTAGATAACTGCCATCTCATTTCTGTTATAAAGTTATAAAAAATAAAAAAACATCAGCTTCGCTGTCATAAGCCAATTCATATATGATTTTGCAGATTTCAATTAAAATTTGCATCTTGTGAATATTGTACATATGATAGAGATTTAGATATATCAATACACTGTACATTTAATAAGTAGGATTACTATCTTATTAATATTAATTAGCGAACTGTGAATATATATTAGACTTGTATATAGTTTGCAACAACTGTTTTTCACTTACTTAGTTTATTTAGTTTAGTTTTTTCACTTTTCCTAGGACTTAGATCGGCCAACGGAGCCGCTAAACCTGTTGGAGTGGATTAATCCAAACGTCTTGGGTTATTTAGACAACCCCGAACCGGATCCACTCCTCCAGTTGACAAGCGGTCAATTTCGCCCATCAATAAATGGCACTAGAAGGAGGGTCAGACTGACAAGCTGGCCTTATAGGAGTCTTTATTTCGAATTTAATTAATTTCTCATGGCTCCCCAAATCATTGTGTTGGAACATGCTTTCCACTTCTCATTACCTGATATTCCCAACAAGATAGTCTCTCTCTTGTCCAAACTCACCTTTGATGGTGGGGGGAGTGTATCTGCAAAAGACCATATTAACAAGTTTTGGTGTAAATGCATCAAGCATGATATTTCCGATTTAAAGGTTTTGTGCAGATTGTTTGATCTTACTTTCAGGGCTCGGATTAAACATTGGTTTGAGTCTTTTCCAGTATATCACATTTTTGATTGGTTTCAATTTGTAGAGGAATTTTTAGATGCTTTTGAAATATATGATTACAATCAATTATGTGAAGAATTCCAGGCTTTGATAATCAATGGTGATTCATCTTCAAAAGGATTTTCGACAAGAATCCATCATGTTCTTTGTAAATTTAATCTTGATGACATGTCATTTTTATTAAATCGCCTCTATGATGCTTGCATTCAGTCATATTCGATCGCAAATGATGAAGCAGTTATAAATACTATCACTCAATTGCAAGAAGAATTGTGTTCATAGGATGAAAGGGATCCATCCGAAAATGTTGAACAAGCAAGGGAGGTAAAATCTATTGAAAATGTTCTTACTGATAATCAAATTGGTTTTTCCTCTAAATCATTGTATTTTTAGTCCTCTACCATCGTGGAAGAAGATTTGATGTTGGGTCAAGGTGAATGTCCTCGTTCTCCTAACTCTTGCTCTAATCAGTATTTAAATTCAGTTATTGAAGAAGACTTAGGTGATGAAAATGATCTTAAGCATTCTAATATTCCAATGAAACTAATTAGAGATGTAAATCTACAATTGGAAGAAGAAACATTAAACCCTCATCTACAAATCGTACCTTATCAACATGAAAGATCGGATGTTTTCCATGAAAGTTTTGAATTATCTATCGTACAAGAGGCAAATTTCAATGATCATATTAAGTTGAAGAATTTATCAACAAAACAAAGTGAAAGTTTTAAGGAAAATGAAGATGAATGTCTCGAGAATACCATTGTTAAATATCATAGCTTAAGATATTCTTTTCATATGCTTATTTTTTATTCCTTTTAATCTTTATATCCCGATCTCTTCTTAGATTCTAGTGGATTTGATACTTTACCCACGGTATCTTTCTCTTTGCCACCACAATCCAATCTTTTCAATATGCCAATATTTGATGAAATTAATTCCAAACATAACATTGATAAAGTCGGATTTGACGCTCTTTCACTTTCATCACTCACATGGGAAAATGACATGTTGCGAGATGATTTTACACAATTTATTGTTGAAAAAGACAACACACTCATCCTTAGGGAGATCGAATATTCTACATTGCATATTCGTTCTTTGATTAGTTCAAATTTTAATGTTTATGCTTCACATTTTGAAACGATCAATATCATCAAAGGAAGCATTCAAACCAATAATCTAACTGATGTTATGAATCCTCTTATGATGTGTTTCCCATTGATATATCCATTTCATCAACTTCATAGTTTGCATCCTAATTTTTATGACAGGATCTTAGATTGGCTTGAAGATTTGTATACAAAAAATCTTCATAATAAAGATAAAGTTGTGCTTGCTTTGTTTTTACCTAAATATCTAGGAAGTAAGCACAACATGATTCTCTTAGATATTTCATGTGAAGAAATTGATGAACACTTGGAGAATTGTCAGGAGGATGGGGCATTTCATCTTTGGCGGATGGTTATGTCAGGTCCCCATAATATTCATAAGTTTTCCAAACTTACTTACACTCTTACATGCCATTATGACTCATATCACGACCATATTGCAGAATGGTTGGAGGATTCATACATCAAGAAATTTCAAAAGAATGGTAAGGTCATGCTTGCTTTGTTTTTATATGATAATGATAAAGGTAAGTATGATATATTTTTATTTCTTTTCGATATACTACCATTCTTGTTGGTAATATTTGTTTTTGTTTCCATTGCAGGATTGGAGTTACTACGATGGCTACATTGGAAGCATGACTTCACTTAGTATTTTTGATTTGTTTAGTAGTTAGAGTAAGTTTAGGAGTAGATTTTCTTTTAGTTTTATTTCTCAATTTTTCTCTTTGTGATAATGCAGTTATGAACACAAGAGGGCACACCAAGAGAACCATAATATGAATGTTGTTAGGGAAGTCCACTTAAAATCTTTTTCTTTTTGTTTTTCATTGAATATTTCTTTTCGAAAACTTAGTATCATCATGAAAATTTTAAATGGAAAGTAAAGAGATAAGTAATTTGAACTATCAATTCAACCCTGACCTAAGGTGCCACGAGTAGGACTGCACTCATCTTAATGAGGATTTTCCTATTTTTAGTCTCTTTTATTTTTAATAATAATGCTTGGTCAAAGTAACATCTTATGCATCACTATCTTAAGAAAAGAACTTGCTCGCACATGATATTTTATATGATTTAATTCTTCCTTTATTTTACAGTGAGATGATAGTGGATACAAAAAATCAAGTTTATCTTTGGCCAAAATCATTTCCAAAAAGTTTTCTTTTGCTGTTTTGATTTTGTGTACTTCTGATTTTGAATCTCATTAATAAAATTTGATTTGGTTTGTTGTGTGCTTTTGTTTTCTTTGATTATTTTGAATAATTTTTCTTCTTATCTTTCTTTTTGAATCAATATATTTCTGATCAAAGAGATATTGTCGAAGGAAGCATTTATTTTAAGACTTGTGTTTTTCAAGCAATTTGAAATAAGTTCAAAGAGGTCCTGATATTAAGATATAGCTCAGACAATTGATTTTTAAGTCAATTGTCACTTTCATTTTGTCCTCAAATTATCTTTGCTAGAGTATTACACCAGAGATATGGTTTAAATCTTTGAGAATTACGATGATCTTTAAACTTTTTACGTCGTCCATATTCTTAAGGAAACACTTTTAAGTGCTTCCTCATTCTCCAGATGATTTCTTAAATGAAATCTAAAATCTCTAAACCATGATAAAAATTCCAGTTTTGAAAGAAAATAAATAATATGATCAACTATTCACCTGTATTGCAATTAACCTCTAGTATCACCCCGCTCTCTTTGTCATCAAGAAATCTATAATTGTATTACTATTTAAAAGTGGCATAAGAGAGTTGAAAGCACTTATGTGTGGGAAGTGTGTGTAAACCCGTCGGGGTACTGAACAGGCTCGCTGGCAACGGGTAAATGCACACATGATACCAAGACAACCTCGTCGGGGTACTGAACAGGCCTGCTGGCAACAAAGCAATGTCAAGTCGAGAGGTAGCAGGTATATGTTTTTAAATTATCTTTTATGGAAGTATACATCATGTGGATACAACTATTGGATGGGATTAAAGCATTTGAGTGGGTTAAATGACATCCCTGTTGAGGCTATGGACGCCTGCTGGCAGCAGTGGCTCTGTCAACGGTATTGAAGTTCTTTTATAAACATCGTGACTCTTTGATTAAGACATTATTTCAGGTCATAATCTTCTGCAAAGAAAATTCTATTGTCTAATTATAACATTGAGCTTATCCTAATACTATATGGTCTCAAAGTGAATTTATTTCAGGGAGCTTAAATCATTTTTCAAGTCTTATTATTTTCTTCCTGGGATAAAATCTTACCAGATCAGAGATAACTTATTCACCCAGTAAGTCTCCATTTGTTGGGCCCCAACAACTCCCCCCAAATTTTCACAAAATTTAAAGGGCCCCTATTAAAATCTTGATAATTATAATGAGCTACAAAATCAACCTTTTCAAATAGTTCTATGCCTTGGCTTGCTTTGAGACAAACTTAAGACATTCACTATAGTATGAAACATTCATTATAAGAGTATATGTCAAAAGTTAGAAACGAGCATAAAAATCTCAATTTAAACAAAAATGTTAATTTTTATCAAATGTTTACTTTCGTTTAAATTATGATTATGTGTTCATTCTTTTGCTCATTAGCAAGCTTGACTATTTTGAATAATGTGTTCAATACTTCATCAAATAATATATTGGTTGGTTTCTCATTTTCATAAAATCATTTGGTGATATTAATTAATTAAATTCTTTTTTCATTTTGCATCTCATAATAATAATAAAAAAATAAAAAAGAATTATCTATCATTTGTTTGATTTTGTAAAAAACAAAAAATAATATTTTTCTCTTCTCCATTAACTTGAAGTTTCTAGAGTTTTAGGATAATTATAAACAATGTTTGTTTAGAACTTATAGTTAGTTTAAATTCATTTTCTATTTTTCTAGATTTTGTTTTATTCTCAATTTTTAGGTTAATAATTTTTAGGTTATTAATTTAGGTTTCTTTTTGTTTCACAGGTTTCTATTATCAAATATTTGATACGGATCTGATCATGGATTGATTTTATTATCCAAATACGTTCAATATGATTGATCCAAAAATAATATTGGATTGCTACAAATAATGTTATGAACAACAACAGATAAAATTTGGAAAGGCGTCAAGATCAGACATACGATTTTGCAGGACTGATTGCAGCCAAAATATGAGTAATTTGGAGAAACGGTTGAAAACCCAGAACCAAAATGGACCCATTTACCTTCCATGTAGAGATTTTCCCAAAAAAATGCACGATTTGAGAGATATTTGGGTCTCTTTTAGAGGCAAATTTCAGGTGGCGGAAATTAATAGTGACGCCCAGACTGTTCATTCATTTTATAAATATATGAGAAAGATCAGAGCCATGGAGATCCAAGAATTGGAGAGGAGGATTTTAATCCTTTCTCTTTTGTATATTATTTCTTTTGTAAACTTTTTATTTCTTTTCTAATGGATTAATGGATGGTTGGAAGCTTTGGGAGAATGAACGACTATTTTTAAAGAAGAATATAGAATTCCAGGTTGCTTAATGGATTTTGTCCTGTAAGTAAAATGGTTTTATTTTCATATAATATCTTCATATTCTTTCAATAATTGATTATGTATTGATTTAAATAGCTTTAGTCTTTTTAATCAATACATGGTTAATTATTATTATTTATATATTAATTTTTCCAATCTTTAAGAGTTTATTATCCAAAACAATTCTTCCAGGACTACAATATGGGCATGTGATATTGAGAAAGAATATGGGAAAGTAATTCATCTTTGGCTTTAGACCCATGTGATACTTATTCCATTTCATTCTTTCATTATTGTTATATTATGAAAATGTTATAACAGTTCATTTTAGCTTTAACTTGCCAATCATATGGTGTTTTCATACTGTTAAATGTTATATGATGTCCATAATTTCTTATTCCATTTTTTATGTGTGATCAATCAATCATTTGATTATTATAGAATTTATTTCTAATGTTAAATGATGGATAAAATCAATACCTAGAATTGAGTTTTCTTTTGTTCTTAAATATTGATTATCTTAAGATCACATGATTTTTATTTAGTTGTCTTCCTGTTGTTATTAATTTAATCCAATATCAAATACTTCTTTGAATGTATTCTGGAAGTGCTAGTATTGTTCTATTATAGGTTTCCCTTAACAACAGTACATGTAGGAGCTCATACAACACAGAAAGATAAATACCAGTTTCGTTGATTAGCGACAGGTTATTATGTGTGTTATTTAGTTAAGTTGTTTATCAATGAAACAATGAATGTATGGCTCAACTTTGACTATCCACATGCTCATGTTTCATTAATTTTTTTTTGATAAAAGAAAAAAAAAATATTTTTATGTGCTTTCTTTATCTGCTTCCTAGAAGCAATCATTTTTCCATTGATTTTCATAAGTTTCGATTAAAACTTGCATCTTGTAAATCATGTAAATAAATGAGACTTGTATATCTTCTTCTTAAATATAACTACTACAGTTACATTAGAGCATATGTACATATATATAGTGTTTAGTAATTAGTTAGTTATTTCTCTCTTTTATTTGTTTCTTTTAGGATTCTTAGATTGGCTAACGGAGCCATTAAACCCGTCAGAATGAATTATACCAAACGGCTTGGGTTATTTAGACAACCCCGGACCAGACTCGCTCTTCCAGTTGACGGACGATCAATTTCGCCCGTAAAAAAATGGCGCTAGAAGGAGGGCCTGAAAATTATTAATGGCACAAGGCAGTCGTAAGACTCCTCCACCACCCAACCGCTCACCTATAGTGACAAAAAGTCATTCAAACGACAACATCGTCCCTCAAACAACAGCCACATCAAACGACGATCTACGGATCACAGTTGAACCAGTAACTCCAAATCCTATAGGTGGTGAGGTATAAGAGATTGTCCGCCAATCTCTCATAAGAACACATAGTGCCTTCTCCCGTTTAAGGCAACCAAACCGAGCTTTGGACCAACCATTAGATTTCTCTAATATCAGAGAACAAATCGAAGGCACTAACCTCACTTTAAAACCTACAGATCCAACCCTCACTCCTGCAGCAGGAGGATCTGGAATACCACCCTCACCACCTCCTTCATCCCCTTCTTCTTCTGGAGAAGAATCCTCTGACAAAGGCAGTTCCTCATCCCATCCTTCGACACCGCCCACACCAATGGCCAACCAGAACAATCATGCTAGACCCTGGCTCAACCAAGATGCAGTAGCCGTACCCGGGCCTCAACATCCCTTGCCCAAACATCGGGAGAAGTGGCTCCCCAAGTTTGACCCAGACTCTAAACAGATCGCCGAAGATCACATCAAAAATTTTATGTTAGCCATTAGACTCCGTAAGGTCAAGCACGAAGACGTAGTCTATAGATTTTTCCCCTATACTTTCGAAGGAAATGCCTCTACCTGGTACTTTGCCCAACAACCCCATGCCATCGTGTCATGGGAGAAGTTTGAATCCTGTTTTCTTGAGAAGTTTGGAGACGACAAGTCCCTAGAAGTTCTAGTCGTGGAGATTTCTAGTTTAAGAATGGACCCCAAAGAGAAAATCAAAGAATTTAACCAAAGATTCTTAACACTAAAGAACTGAATCCCTAGGGATTCGATGCCTGCTGAGAATTTTATCATAGCATATTATACGAAAGACTTACATCAAAGTATAGCCATTTTGGTAAATAGATCTAAGAAAGCCACGTTGTTAGAGGCCTTCGAAGAGGCCAGTCAGATTTAGAAAGACATCCTCAGCTTAAAATACACTACTAGCAATGAAATAGAGACTAGTTCATCTTCCAATAAGAAAATCGAAATCTTCCTAGACCTGCCCAAAACAAAACGCAACCTGAAAACTCAGATCTAGAAAGCTTACAAAAAGTCATTCAAAAACTGTCAAATCAAGTTATAGATTTGAAAAGGACGACTGAAGAAGCTTCTTCGAGCAAAGGGCCTTACAAACCCCCTTTTAGGAATACTTTTCCCACCAACTGACCTAATTCAAATACCGACGGCTTAAATCTAGAAATCCTGCAATTCGCTATTCAAACCATTCTAGAAGCCTAGGATAACTTGATGCCCCTTGAGATCCCTGAGGAAGTAGTTGAACAAGAGACAGTTGAAGAAGATGAATTTTCTCTGAACATTTTTGGACACTTCTCGGATAGCATTTTTCAAGCTAATTTCAAGACAGTACATCCCTACAATACTAGGAGTAAGACAACAAACAAACCTTCTTCTGAAAACACTACGATTTTGCCCCCAAAACAGTCTAGAACAACTGAGACTAAAAAGAATTATGCGAACCCAAGCTTAGATTATGATTTAGTTGAAGATCTAAAAAGGTTAAGGGCTAACATTTCTGTTTATGAATTATTAAAATTTCCATTTCTGCTACAAAAAATGTTACAGAATATCAAAGAGAATAGCAAAAACCACAATCCAAGCAGTAACAAAGTTTTTCAGAATAACCCAAAAGTTCCTCAGAAGGCCTCCGCTAAGAATAATTCTGATCCTCATGAGAAGAGAGACCTTCATGTAAATAATGTAACAAATGTAGATAAATTAGTTTTAGAGGCTTAGAGTAAAAAAAAACAAGCTTCCGCCATTAGTACTCGCAGAAACATCCCTCCATTTTGGTTAACTTTTGAAATCTTTAATAGGAATGTGCACAATTGTATGGTAGATTCAGGAGCGTCTTCCAACGTAATTCCGTGGTCTGTGTGTCAGAAGATTAACGTTGAAGTTGAACCATCCACCTTAAATATCATCCATCTTGATCGAACTAGTGTTAAAGTTATAGGCGAATTAAGGAATGTGCTAATAAGATTATCGTCTAACCCCAAAGTTCATCAAGTAATTGATATTATTGTTGTAGATATTCCAGAAGTTTATGGTTTGTTTTTAAGCAGAGACTAGTCAGAACAACTACATGGCTATTTCGCGATAGATTGGTATCACTTATGGCTGCCCGAGAATGGAAAGCCCAACAAAATCAAGGTAAATCGTGAATATTACCTAAAGTTCACAGTGACAGATTTAAATGATCCCAATGAACCATTTACACCTTCTGCCGATTCACCCGAAATACAAGGGATGGATACCTTTTTCAGCAATTTCATGGCCGAGACTTTCTCTATCACTAACCCGGAACAGAAGTCCAAAATTGTGGCATATATGCAGCCAACAGTTTCTACCCAATGGTCTCATGCACCCGAAAAAAATCAAATATGGTCTCTTTACTTAGACGGGTCAAAGTCCAAGGAAGGAGCTGGTGTGGGCTACATTATTATTGATCCAGCAGGTAACAAAACCCTGATTGCATGCAGATTAAAGTTTGAATGTACAAACAACATGGAAGAATATGAGGCTTTATTGCAAGGCCCTCAGGAAAGCATTAGATATGAACATTCAAAATTTGACTGTGTTTGGCGATTCAAAAATCGTGGTTAGACAGGTAAAAAATTCTATCCACTGTTTATCTCCGCATCTTAAAAGCTACCAATATGAGGTATGGAAGATGATGAATAAGTTTTCTGATTTTAACATAAATTCTATTCCTAGATTGAATAATTCAGAAGACGATTTATTAGCTAATGTAGCTTCAAAACTCTTTCCTACAGAAGGCTTGTCCCCGAATGCATTCTATGTCGAACTGTTGTTCAGGCCATCCGTCCTTGACAACATCACGAATTGGAGAGTCTTCGACGACGACCAACAAATTATTAGTTTCCTACATATGGAAGAAATTTTCCAAGGCACAGTGATCGACGAATGCACTCATGACGAGAATCTTCGCGATTTCATGGTAATACTAGATCCGAGATCTCCTCAATCTTCATCGGACATGGTAAATTCTATCCCTAAATCTGTAGTTAGATTAGAAAATTTTTATGATCTTCAAGTCAAATTCAAAAAATCAGTCAACTGTAAAACAAATAGTTCCTCTTTATCATATGAAAAAGTAAACTTGGGAACTAATGACAATCCACAGTGCATAAATTTAGGGGTGGGGTGTTCTTAACAAGAGAAAGTGACGTTTATTAAACTTGTTAAGGAATTCAAATATTCTTTTTCTTGGACATATGATGACCTAAAAACCTTTGATCCTAACATCATACAACACGTCATTCCTATGAAACCCCAAACCTTGCCGTTCCAATCAAATTTAAGAACAATGCACCCAAAAATCGAACCGACTGTCAAAAAAGAATTAAATAAACTCCTGAATGCTAAGATAATCTTCCCAGTTAGGCACACGTAATGGGTCTCTAATCTTGTCCCTGTCCGGAAGAAGAGTGGTGAAATCCGACTATGCGTCGATTTCTGAAACCTTAATCGAGCGTTTGATAAAGACAACTACCCTATCCCACCCATGGAACAGATCCTTCAATAGGTGTCTGGTTCTGAAATATTATCTTTATTGGATGGTTTTTTAGGGTATAATCAAGTCCTGATGTCTCACCCAGACCAACTTAAGACTACCTTCCGCACTCCATGGGGCACCTACGCTTATAGGAAAATGCCCTTTGGACTCATTAATGATGGTGCCACTTTCCAGAGAGTGATGGACATCGCTTTTTGAGGCTTAATGAATCAATTTGTCGTAGTTTACCTGGATGACGTTACTATATTTTTGAAAAACAAAACTGATCATCTTGCTCATTTGAGATCCATTCTACAACGATGTCAGAGGTACGACATTTCCTTGAATCCTAAAAAATATATCTTCGCAGTAGAACAAGGTAAGCTCTTAGGATTTATTGTATCAAGTGAAGGGATGATTATCGACCCTGAAATGACTCAAGTCATCTCAAAACTCCCCCCTCCCTCATCAAAAAATTCTATGCAGTCTTTCTTAGGCCAAATAAACTTTGTCAGGAGATTCATGCCCAGTTTTTCAGAAATGGTGAGACCTTTACAGAACTTAATAAAAAAGGACGTACAATATCATTGGGGACCCTTAGAAAACCAAGCGTTTAATTCAATAAAAAAATCCATAATAGATGCTCCTTCTCTGATGAGCTCCGACTTTTCGCAATATTTCACTCTCTACACATTTGCTTCTAACCGCTCCTACGCTGCTGTCCTAACTCAAAAGAACGCTGAAAACAATGAAGTCCCAATTGTCTTTATGAGCTCAGCTTTCAAAGGCACAGAACTCAATTACCTAGTAGTAGATCAGGAAGCCTATGCTGTTTTTAAAGCAGTAAATCACTTCTGATCTTATCTTTTGAAATCTAGAACGAAAATTATTGTCCCATACCCAACCATCAGAAATCTGTTAGTACAGAACGAACTAGGTGAAAGAGGGCAAACTGGGTCACCTCCTTACAAGAGTATGACATAGAAATCACCCCAGCACAAATAGTGAGAGGCCAAGGGCTATGCAATTTAGTTGCTAACTCAGCGGCAGGACAACAAGAAGAAAATGATGTGTCAAATCCAGGACAACACAACCAAAATTCAATTTGCTATGCACAAAACCCTGTTAGTCCCTGGTATGATGACATAAAATTCTATATTGAACATGGGTCAGCCCCCCGTCACCTGGATCCCACTAAAAGAAGAGCGTTAAGATTAAAATCTGCCTCCTTTCAGTTGATTAATGGTATTCTGTTTCGTCAAAATTTTGATGGAGTACTAATGCGCTGTCTTGAGAAAGATGAAGCAGAAAAGGTCTTATTAGAATTGCACGCAGGAGAAGCTGGTGGGAATTTTGGTGGAGACACCACTTCCCATAAAGTATTAAGAGAAGGTTATTACTGGCCTACACTTTTTAAAGATGCTCATGCCTTGTGTCACAAGTGTGTTATTTGTCAAAAAGTGTCCAGACGAATACAAAAACCAACCTTCCCTCTGTAGCCTGTCTCAGTAGACTCCCCTTTTCAGCAGTGGGGTCTTGATATTATAGGTGCGATCAATCCACCATCTTCACAGTAGCATAAGTTTATCATAACAACCACAGATTACTTCACTAGGTGGTCCGAAGCTGCCCCATTAAAAGCTGTAAATACCAGTCAGGTAATTGCCCTTTTAAATTCAAATATTATTACTCGTTTTGGTATCCCTGACTGTTTAGTATTCGACAACGCTTCCTATTTTTCGTCTCTTGAGATGAGTGATTTTTCTCTAGAAAAGGGAATTAAATTAAAATATTCTGCCAGCTATTACCCTCAAGGCAATGGATTGGCAGAATCCACTAATAAGAATCTGATTAAAATCATCAAGAGAACGGTATCTGAAAATCACAAAAATTGGCATAATACACTGTTAAACGCAATATGGGTTGATAGAGTAACCCTGAAAACTTCTGTGGTTAACTCTCCCTTTTTTCTCGTCTATGGCAGAGAAGAAATTCTACCACCACATATTCTTCTTCCCTCACTGCAGCTATCACAGAAAATACAGGAAGAGGACTGCCCCCCTTTGGAGAATCGAATTAACGCATTATTAAAACTAGAATAAGGGCTCAAGCAAAATGGAAGTTAGATTAGCATCAACTTGTGGTTAAAAGCTGGTTTGATTCCAACTCTGCCTCTGACAGGAACTTTGAAGTAGGTGACCTTGTCTTAAAATGGGACAAACCACATGAGGGAAATGGATAGCATATGAAGTTTCAGAACTTATGGCTAGGACCGTTTTTGATTGCTGAGAAATTGGGTCCCAGCTCTTTCAGATTATAGAGTCTAGAGGGACATCATGACACCTATCCAGTGAATGGCCAAGCTCTAAAAAGGTATTTCCCTTGATGAAAACCCTATGAACACTGTGTAAATATTTTTCCTTTGTTTTCTTTTCATTTTCTTTTATTGTTTTGGTTTTGATTTCTCCCTTATGCTTATCAGTTTTTACTTTTGAAATACATATACCTGCATCATGAACTGTTCAGATTAAGAGAACAATTTTTTTTTTCCTCTGAAATGACTGCTGAAAGTTTGTTTAAACATCAATTATGATATGCCTCTGAAGTTTACAGCCATGTTGAACAAAGCTTGTTGCCTGAAAGATGTTTCTTGATTTCAATATGTAATTGAATCTTTTCATGATCATCCATTTCTTCTTACGCTATCCCTGTTCCTTAAGAGAACAACTCATAAGATGTCTCCCTACCTTTGAAGGTCGTTTTATTAACAAACTATCTCTAGATCTTAATGAAGGACAGTTTAAATTTTTTTCTCAAGGTCTGTAATTTATTAAAATATGTCTAAAATATCATAATTTTTAGCGTCACCCCGCTCAATTATATATCTTTAAAAAACCAAATAAATCATTAAAGAGCTGTGGGAAGTTCTTGTAAACCTGTCGGGATGCTGAACAGGTCTGCTGGCAGTGGGTAAATGCATGCATGACACCAAGATAACTTCATCGGGGTACTGAACAGGCCCGCTGGCAGCGAATCAATGTCAGGTATATGAAAATTCTCAGATATGTAATCTTTTGACCTTAAATGTCCTTCATTCTGATCTAGAACTTCCTGGCAGGATACAGATATTAGAGTGGGTTAATTGGAAACCCTGTTGAGGCTATGGACATCTGCTGGAAGCAGTGGCTCTGTCAACAGTATTGGAGATTTTAACCTTAATATCGTGACTCGCTTTTGTTAAGATTGTTATCATTTTTCATCTTTTAAAATAACAAGCTGGAATTTTTATGATTGATGATGATGTTCAAACAATTTTCTAGTTGTCTTCGAGTTGGAGTTTTTCTCATTATCCTAATCTGGACTTGTTCATTTGGCAGAGATAACTGCTTCTACCAGTGTGTCTCCATTGTTGGCAGCCATATTAATTCCTATATTTTCCTTACGAGCTGCCTACACAAGGGTTTTAAACCCTCAATACTCATCGCAATTTAAAAAAAAAACCGACACCATTATCTTTTGTTTTCGCATACCTACTTTTTGTTTTCATTTTCACGGCTGCAAGCGTGAAAACCAAAGTTGGAATTCATGTTGATTGCATTAAAATGATATTTTGGATTGTTATGAACCTATTTGTTTATGTGGTCATCACTCATTGAATTCAAACACACCACTGGTCACACATTATCAAAACACCAAATATCTATGCTTTTGATTATTATTAATATGGTGTTGATTTACAAAAGCTTTAATGCAATGGTTTGATTGAATACATTATTTTTTGGGTCAAATCATGGTTCATTTGACATGTTGTTTAAAATTCTTTTGATATGCACTATTGTTATTTGAATGCAACATTTTACCAATGCGCCGTCGATTGTACAACCCGACATGATATTTTTGCATGGTCCCAATTTACTCCACCACCCTTGCACGCATAAGCATTAACGCTTTGTCTTTCATTTCGGGTTTCCTTTGCTTGTTTTGGGGGAAGCTGTGGGAAAAATGGTTCTATGTCTACCCTGTCAAACCCTATCGCCGATTACCCCATTGATTTTTTGCTACTAGCTATGGCTCCTATAGTGAGAATCGAACCCAATGGTGTCCAAACTTTTTTGTTGTTTGATAATTCCCGAGAGGACCTAGAGAGGAATGCTTGGTTGGTTTTTATTGAGAAGTTCGAGGGTTTCAACCTTGTAGTCGCTCAACAATTTGCACTTACATTCGATGGGTGCAGAGCCAAAATTGGGGATGTCCAGCTCGAAGTAAACAAGGATTTCCTTAGCTCAGCCACTGGTCTGCCGACCGAGGGACAAAGATGGTTTAAAAATTCGAAGGTTGACGAAGTACCATGGCCACTATTATTTACCTCAAAGAAAATCAATATTTGCGATGAAGGTATGCCAGTTACAGCTCTTAAGTCTAGGTGGCATGATTTGTTGGCTATTATCAAGCAGTTTGTTACATGCGAGGGTAGATACGACCTAGTTTTCCTATACCACCTACGGCTGCTCATGAGTTTCATACATTTTCCCTTAAATATGCCACATTTCCTCCTTCAGAGTTTATATAAAATGGCTAAACATTTCAAGAGGGAGCAAGCCGACTCCAGCCTCTTCCACCACTATTTAATTAAAATTATTGTGATTTATCAGTTGAAGGTGAATGGTGATTGTTGGGACGATTTCTTGTTGAGAAATGGTTTTGCCAGGCCTGAAATTGGACAAGTTGACAAAAATGTTGTTACAGAAACCCTTGTTGGGCTTGTTTTTCCTCCTCCTACGCTCCTGCCCTCTCTTGAACCCTCGACCTACCCGAACCCTACCCAAATTAACACACAGCCTGATTCATGCCTAAAAGATGGCGGTAAGCCTGTTAAAAGGTCTACAAGGAAAAAGGGTAAGGGTAACAATGATATCAATTACAAAAGTAAAAAGGCTGCGCGTTGGGTTTCATGGTGTGCTCGTAACAAACCAAAAGAAAACATAGACTAACAGCCAATTCTGTTGAGTGAAGATTCTGATTCCGAAATTGAACGGTTTCTGACCGAGGAGTATCCATACTCACATGACCTTTGTTCAGTCAAGCCCTATGACTATGTGACGAACCTCCCGCCATGTATTAAATACGACCCTAACTACCCTGGGATCAAACTCGACAGAGGAACTGCTAGTCAATTAAGAAGCTCCCCACCTATAATTACACGACCTGATAAACCATAGTGCAATGAATGCAAGTCATGTCTCGACCGATATTATATAGACGTCCCTTTGCTCCAATCCCGAATCAAGTCCTTGGAGGACCTAGTAAATGTGCTAACCAAAGAAAATGATAGGTTGCTAGCTAATGATAAAAGGCAGAAGACCACAGGCTCTGTTGTCTTTAAAAATGTCGAAGTGGCCACTACCATTGTCAATTCAAAAATAGCTTGATCAAATCAAATCCCTAAACCCGAGGTATGTTTTTTTCAAAAGTAATTTTAGGATGATTTTGTTTTGTTTTGAATTGGAATATAAGATTCGTTTGATCAAATTGCATCTAATTATTTTATGATTGAATTGATGCAACACGATTTTGTTTATAATAATAACTAGCTACAGAATCATGAGATTTTGTAGCTAGTTATGAAAATTTGAATTGTTTTGATTTTACAACTAAAATACAATTTGAAAATCATGTATTCTTGTGCATTGATAGGTACACACAAATTTTAAAGGAGATTGGATCAACTGTGGCATCTTTGAACATGTTTTTTTCTTTACATAGTTTTGGATTAGGCTATTAGTTTTAGATAGAAATAGGAATTTGGGAGATTGTATTCCCATAATTTTTGCAACAGCTTTGATAATTCCCACACGGAATGTTTTGATCCTGTGGCCTTTATATATGTATTATTTTTGTAAACAAGGATCATCGCTGCTTGGGAGCAGAAACTATGGATTTTTAATTATCAGACTTGAATGAAAGTGGAAATTTGCACAACTTTAGCTTCAACATATCATATTTTTGTTCAAGTTTTGTTTATTTCAATTTGTAATCAAATTTTTGACTACTTTAGATATCATAATTTGTTATAGGTTGATGTGATGGGATTTAAATAGTGTCCATATTTTATGTCTCTCATTTTATATACAACAATTGATCTATTTACATTTGATGATTTGAAGGTTGATCTTCTCTATCCAATGAACAGTTATATACAAATTGTCATACTCAAATTTATCTTAATATGATCGTTTGTCAAATGATAAATTGTTGTTGCTACATATCTTATTGGTTTTGTCATTAGCATTCAAAGCGTTACTACTTCGCGTTTGCGAGAAGCATTGGGAAAATCTGGTGTGGGTTGGCCTCATCAAACAGTGAACGCAGATGCTATGTACAGGACGAATAGGAGATGATATTTCAGGCCAGTTTGATAGTTCATTTTAGTAGCTTAATCAATATAAGAATTTTTTTTGTAGTTTAGATTTAGAGTAAATATTGTTATTTTTATTGCTAAGCTAGATAGCTGCCATCTCATTTTTTGTTTATAAAGTTATAAAAAATAAAAAAACACCAGCTTCGCTGTCATAAGCCAATTCATATATGATTTTGCAGATTTCGATTAAAATTTGCATCTTGTGAATACTGTACATATGATAGAGATTTAGATATATCAATACACTGTACATTTAATAAGTAGGATTACTATCTTATCAATATTAATTAGCGAATTGTGAATATATATTAGACTTGTATATAGTTTGCAGCAGCTGTTTTTCACTTAATTAGTTTCTTTAGTTTAGTTTTTTCACTTTTCCTAGGACTTAGATCGGCCAACAGAGCCACTAAACCCGTCGAAGTGGATTAATCCAAATGGCTTGGGTTATTTAGACAACCCCGGATCGGATCCACTCCTCCAGTTGACGAGCAGTCAATTTTGCCCGTCAACACGTTGCAATTATGGAGAAGTTCAAAGATAGTGACATAAATGCCATGAGTATCATAGTGGACTCCATAAAAGACCACTTGGTACCCTACATCTCCCATATTGACTCATCGAAGAAGATGTATGATGCCCTAACAAATCTCTTCTCAGTCATAAACATTGGACAAGTAATGAGTCTGAAGAATGAGCTCCGTGACATGAAGATGAATGATGATGACAACATAACATAAGACTTTGTGGGGATATCTCAGTTAAGAGATCAACTACAAGCTATTGAAGAGATCATCTCAGAGAAGGAACTGGTAAATATAGTACTCAACGGTCTTCCCAAGACATGGGATGCATTTTCCACAAGCATGAACACAAGGAAGGAGTATCCTACATTTGAAGAAATTTGGACTTGCTGTGCTCAAGAAGAATCAAGGATCAATGCAAAAGAGAAACCCCGAAAGAAGTACGATAATTAAGCCTTTATAGCAAGATTCAAGAATTTCAGGAACAAAAGGAGGTTTGGTTCAAGGAAGAAGCCAAATCAATAGAAAGACATGTCAGAAATACAATGCTTCAATTGTCAAAAGCATGGTCACTACAAGAATCATTGTCCCGAGATAAATAAAAGGAAGGGGACACATGAAGCATCAGTTTCCGAAGAAAATGAACCTACAAAGAAGACCAAGCAGTATAAAACAAAGTTCTTGTTCTAAGACAAGGTAACAACACTCTTCATAGTTCTTGTACATACCATGTTTTCTGTACATATCTTGCATATCTACTTCTTAGAAGATAGTGTGTTCAAAGAAAAACTATACCTATGGAAGAAACAAAAAGGATTTCTATCATTATGACTACAAGTTAGAGAATACAAATGAAAGGATGAAGTACATCAAACAATTCATGTGAAAGTTATTACATAAGTAAAAGATGCAAGATAAGATGAAATCTGAATCAATCTTGAAGTAAAAGAGAAGAAGTAAAAGAAAGGAAGAAGTCAACAATCAAGAAGAAATTGGAGAAAGACTTATGCCACCTTGCAAGAGGAAATAAGGATGCAGACGGAAGCATGGATTATGGAGGGAGCCGACTATATATTTCCAAAAGAAAAACATGCACTCATACATGAAGAAAGGATTAGGAGGGAGCTAATCCTATGATCCATTGAAGATGATGAAGTATATATCCATGGTAGCAGACATGAAAGACAGTACATGTTTAGTTCAACCTTAGAAGAATTCTTCTTCGAAGAGGAGCCTTAAAGTATCCTTGGTTGTCCATCCACATCCATGATCCTATGATGAAAGAAAGAAGTGGAATATCTAGGGCATGGAGTCTATAATAAACTCCATGCACCCAAGAGCTAAACAGAAACATGAGGAAAAACATGAAGATTCCAAGAAAGAAAGAAAAGCTAGAACAACTAGTCATTGTATCAAGAATCGCAAGATTACCAGCCTGATATGAACTCACTAAAAGAAATCAAGTAGGGGAACTGAAAGTTGTGATGAAGACAAATGTACAGAAGACTTATGAATGAAATCACTACGAGATCTAGAACTATAGGTTTTCCCAGATGGAGGGAGAATACTATGATGATTACTCGTTCTAGTAAACCAAACATACCTCTACATGAGTCATTATATCATCCACAATATCCATGGGTTGGAGCTTGTTGACGGGCGAAAATGACCGTCCGTCAACTGGGAGAGTGGAACCGGTCCGGGGTTGTCTAAATAACCCAAGCCGTTTGGTATGGACCACCCTGACGAGTTTAACGGCTCCGTTGGCCGCTCTAAGGTCTCGTAAGGAA
>ML781231.1:246912-263788 GCA_009831015.1 Picea engelmannii
ATGATTTGTGGCATTGTTCCTTTGCATGGACTAGGAAGCTAATTATCATCCCATGTGTTTGTTTATATTAGTGTTGTCTATAAAAGTGACCTATCATCGATGCAAAATTATGAAATAACTTGGAAAGTGGCCAACAATATGGCCTCACCTGCTGACTTTTACTTCTCCGCATTAGTGACTTTTCCAACCTGTGTTTTCCTCAATCGCATTCTATCAAAGTACCTCATACAGCAGAAAGAAAGATAATGTTAGATTCATAATGAAGGAAACATCAAAAAGAAACATCAAAAACATATTGGAAATAATTTAAGCAATCAACAAATCATGATGAAGAGAACAAATCATGATGAAGAGAGATAAATAAATACTGGAAGAAAAGACATACTCTATATTCATTATTGAGCAAATAATCATGTACATAGACGTACATATATAATACAAAAAGACCATAATTGTCATGTAATTGTATAAGAGTTAGATAAATTAACTAACTTATGATTATAGTTTTAACATCCCCCCTTAATCATAAGTTCGTTCTTGCCTGAAAAACTGCCACTACTTGACAATCACATGTGTCAAGCGAATATTCAGAGGGTTGGTTGAAGATGCTCTTTGAACTTTGAAAAAATAGCAGAAGCTGATGTCTTCTACTAAATTAGTGGTTTAAGGGTGACAACAAACTCATTAGGTGGTTTCGGGATGACCACAAACCAATCTGGTGGTTTCGGGATGACCACAAACTGAATGTCTAGCAGAAGATGATGCCTTCTACTAAATGGCATGGTTTTAAGTTGACCGTTAACTAACAAGAGCTCAAGGATAAAAAATCTAAAAATGTAGCAAGCAGAACTTCATGTCTTCTGCTCAATTGGTGGTTTTACGCTGGCCACAATCTATCAAGAGCTCAAGGCTCAAAAAACTATGAATGGTTTTAGGATTACCACAAACCATATCAACAACAATATGTTTAGGAACAAGACTACGTACTAGGTTGCATACTTGATCATCTATTCACAGGCTCCAAATCAAACTTGGAACCTCACTAAAAACTTTAGATTCCTCCCCTGTCAGGGACAAGTGGTTCAAATTCCCTTGACTGTCATTCCCAAGTATGGCCACGAAGAGATCCAACACTTGTATAAACTACTGGAACAATGTGTACTCTTTCACAATGTAAAGTGGAAAATGTTAATCAAGCTATCTTCCGACAGAGTCTGAAGACTCGATCTTCAACTCAGAAGACTACATCAACTCGGCCCTGATCATACCCTATATCATCAATTCCTGAAAAAAAATCGTGTCTGTCAACTGTAGAAATATCGTCAATCAAGTATGGTTGTTCTTGTGGATAAATTCGTCGATAAGAATGCTCCAATAAATTGTTTTCCAAATGCCAACGCCAAGTTCCTAACCATTCAAAATGAATATGTTTCTGCTTGCTCTTATGGCACCTTACTGAGGGGTGATTTGTCTTCCCAAAAAATCTGCATGGGTGAAGATCAAAACAATTCGACTTATTATGGCCAAATCGGTGACAGTGTTTGCACTATATGGGTTCTTTGTTCGACCAATTATCATGATTTGGAATATTTGTAGCAACATCATCATCAACAAAATGTTGTACCTATTCCTCAAGTCCTGTCTTTTGATCATCATTTAGAAAACCTCCACTTACAAAGCAAATAGGTTCACAATAATTAGGAATATAAAAAATGTTGTTAGCATCATTTTCATATCCTAGTCCATATCAATTTTGTTTAAAGCGTAATTCATCCCATGGTCGAACAATTCTAATTTCTTTGCCAAATTTGTCGATAACTTTTCTTGCAATAGGGACTTCATCTAATTCATCTTCATGTTTATGACTTTGATCAATGGTCAACTGCATGTCTTCATTGAAGTCACTTTCATACTTCATGTCATTTTGCTTGTTGAAATCACATTGTTGTTGTCGAAGCAAACTTAACTCATCAGGTAACATTTTGTTTTGAAGTTTGAACATATCAATCTTTGCGTGCGTTACTTGTAAACAAGAAATCACTATACTGAGAGTGCACTTATTTATTGCAATTGTAGATTCCATAGCTGAGTTAATTAATGTGCGCAATATTGTAAATATTTCTTGAATTCTTGCCATTATGCAGAATATGGAAGAGAGATGTTTGTTGATGCCACAAAATTCAATTTTGTATCCTGTTGTGCATGCCAAGAGAGATCGTTCGTTGCATGAATGCCAAAAACTACAGGATAACCAATGACTTAGACACGCACAAAGATCTTAAGATCCCCTTATTCAATTTTGGATGGGTCAAGGATGCAAAGACAAATATACAATTTGATTATGTAGGATGATCCTATAACTCCTTTTACAAATTAAAAAAAAAAAACCCTTATAACACCTTTACAAACACTCTTTAAATTGGTGATCAACTTAGTTTTAACACTATACCATTGAGCGTTGTAACACCAAGCCCATACAATCAAAGGATTAACCCTAAATACTATAAGGTCATCTTTTTAAATACTTTACAAATATCTTTCAAAAATAATTCTGAAAAATCTAATAAAAATAAATCATAGATACATTAAGTTCTAGCTTTACCAAGTCAAGGCGCTTCCTTTTGCAAAGGATGAAATTCCACACACATCTTTAGCTATTGACAAACTCCCCATCATGTCGATCTTGCATTTGAGAACAACGCTTGAGTCTAGGCTCCTAACATACAACACAGGAATTCATGGAGGAATCCATCTGGAGAGATCCTTTTATCACGACTGGACCATGTTCCTTTGTTTGAATTCGAGAGGGTAAAGATACTTTGAGCTTCATTGCATCGTTGGTAGTATAATGCTTCAATCAACGCCTCTCTCACCCCCCCTACAGATTGTAGGGTTTCTGCAAATATTTGGAGGAATCACAACAAATGTCTCTTCATTTACACATCAAAAGTGTCCATCATTGACATAAAACTCCGTTCAAGACTCCACGATCCTTGGGATTGAAATGGTTGTATTCGTCAGACATGCTTTCTTCTTTATTTTAATTCATGGGAAGCTAACCAAACAACACGAAACGACCAAATTCCAGCACAGACTACGGTTTTAGTTTTCATATGTTTCTACGGGCTGACAAATACTTCTCATGTAGATTTAATTCTATCGCGGGAAAGAAGAGGAGGTCGAATGCAATTCTCCCAACAAATATATTGCTCGCAAATATAACCTTGGATTTCGATCACAAATTTCCCACTGAAGATCCAAAAAATATTTCCACAGGCACTAAGATCATATATGCGCTCTAATTCCCAAGATTTTTCGAAATCTCGGCTCCCAAATCGATTTGGAAACTCATTTTACATTGGCCTGTAGGTACGGAGGCCATTTGATCGACGCAATCACATTTTCCATGATCAAATCCCATGACATTGATAGAGTGGGTGAAGTCTCTTTGGCAATAACCAAGTATTTTGCCCACGCCTATCAGAACGACGTCATGGAAACTTCGTTTGTTGAACCTTTGTTGGAGGCATTAAACAAAGTAAGAGACAAATACAACAACATAAATAACTGGCCGCATTCAGTCTGGGAGCCTCTGGTTAATTTTGTCCTATGGGAAATCCACCCAGGTGGGGCTATTTTCCCTCATATGAAAGAAGATGAGGAAGATGATTTTGTGCAAGAGGAATTTCGAGGTTACCAGCCAGGCAATGATGGAATCAAAAATCAAGTACAGGAAGATCAAAATCGAAACACAAGTACATGTAGATTAAAATTGAAACTCAAGTACATGCAGGCTCATAAGATCAATATCATGGTCTGATAAACCAACAGGCCTATAAGATCATCTACATGTTCTGATACCATTGTTAGATTCATAATGAAGAAAACAACCGAAACATAATGGAAATAACTCAAGAAATCAAGAAACCATGATGAACAGAGATAAATAAATACTGGCAGAAAGGGCATAGTCTATATTCATCAATGAACAAATAATCATGTACATAGACATATATATAATACAAAAAGACCATAACTGTCACGTATCTGTATAACAATTAGGAAAACTAAGTAACTTATGAGTAGAGTTTTAACAGATAATGATTTGTGGCATTGCTCCTTTGCATGGGACTCTGAAGGTAGTTATCATCCCATGTCTGTGTTTACACTGTTTATATTTATTTATTTTTTCTTTCATAAATTGTTTGTTTTTAATTGATTTATCTGTCATCTCCATCTAACAATTGTTTATCTTTATCTTCATCCTTTATTTTTTTTACTTTACTTTTTATCTTTATCTTCATATTTTATTTTTTATTTTTTTTACTTTTATGATCTAAATTGTGCAATTCATATCTCAAAAACACATAGAAAACTAAATGCATAATGCATAATGAAGAATTAAAATTATATATTGCACAGCAAGAAAATATAATATAAATGAAAATGGAGAAGAAAATTAAAAGAGAAAATAATGATCATAAAATAGAATATAAATGAAAATGGAGAAGAAGAATTAAAAGAGAAAATAACGATCATGTTTATTGAGTAAGAGAGTAGCACCTTCTATAAGCAAGGCAACATTTTCCTTCTCTTTATTAGAAGATTACAATAGAAGTTGCAGTAGCTAACTAAATACTTACAACAGTAATTGTTAATTGCTAAAAGCCCACTAAATGGTTGCTGCTGAAGTTGTTGAAGCTAACAAGCAATAGAGATAACTAAAACTAACTGCAACACTAACTACACTATTAATTAAAGAATGTTTACTATTGGCTCATTTTACACATCAATTCTGAAATTGAGAAGTGGGTAATTGATAAGAATCTTTAAAAAGAAAAATAAAAGTTAAAATTAATTTCACAATCCATCGTAACTTTTATCAATTTAGAAATTTAACATCTATGAAATCAGGTGTTTAAGGATCGGGGAGTTTCAAATTTGATCATGATCAAAGCCATGGTAGAGTTGGCTTTCTAGAATCTCTATTTTCAGTAATAATAGTCATTTGAAGTTCCAAGTGAGAAAGAATAGTACATATCGATTTCCTTTTGATATGACTACAACAGAGACCAAATGTGCTCTTGTACTTATAAACTTTTTGTATTTATAGTTACCTAATAACGAGCAACAACTTTGCTGCTATAGATATTGTTTAAATTTTAATTGCCTTAATCACTCCAATCACCTTAGCTTGTTGACTTATATAATAAGTGACCATTGCTCTATAAATAGGCAAATTGCACTCGATGTCATGAACGAAGATCTCAATTGCATTCACAGTGTAGAATTTTTGTTGAAACATGGGAAGACGTCTTTTGGGTCCATGAAAAATCCAATGAATAAATATGGAGGGACGAGATAAAATATTGTCCAACATAAAGACAGTTTTTGATATGGAAACCATTAGATGACAAACTCACAAGTGTTGCGTTGGGCATATAAGTTTCATGTATACATGTGATCCCTATAAGTATTCAAATTCTGCTTCTCTGGAACACCTTTGGCTGGAAACTGCCTCATTTCAATTTCGTAGATTGTACTTGTTGGTGAGTAATAAGTTGTATTATGGTTTTGATTGCATAGATATAGCTACTAACTCCCAACCATTTTATTTTGGCATAAATAGATCGCAACAAAAAAAATCAATAATGATTTTTTGTGATATATCATGGATTGAACAAAAGATAAGCTTTTTATTTTCATACAGTAAAGAGGACAGAGATACTTTAATGCCAAGTCAACGAAGAAATGAAAAAATGAATTCAAGGGCCTTACTAGAGTAATGGAGTTTATGAATGGTATTAGAGATTAATAGCATAAGGTAAAAGAAAACAAACTCAAGAATACTATTGGTAAGTCTTTCCTAAAACACACGTAGCAAGATCTTTTGGCTACATGAGGTACTAATAAATATAGAGAATTTTCTTAGTGTCGATTAAAAAATTTAATCTAGAGGGATATCAACGAAACAATCATAAGTGTATTTATGTTTGATTGGGTAGTGAAAACAAAATCAAATTTTCGTTTTATCTAAAAAAAATAATATACAAATGCGAGAAGGTGAGAACATATAGAGTATATTAGCACAACCAAATTTATATATTAAATTGACATCTGATTCTAACTTTTTCTTTTCCACAAATGGGCATAGAAAATACATAAATTGTCATATATTCATTTTTTTATGGGACTATTTAAAACCGCAGAACAAAAAATATTTCAACATTTTCTTAGAGCCACATAATCTCTCTATGAAATAATGGAGCTGTAGTGTGTCAAGTTTGAGTGCAAATGTTATTTGTGTAGAAGTATGAATATAAAACTTCTAATGAATAAGACAACTCTAAAGTTTCAAAGTGTTTATCTTTTTTTTTTGGTAAATAAAGGTGGAGCCTTATATTAATACCAACTGAAAGATTACAAAAACCTGTAGCCTATCAACATACACAGAGATGACAACGCGAGGTGGAGTTGTTGGTAACTGGATTACAATTCTTTTCATGGTTTTCACTTTTTTCAAGACTTCGCGTATCGCAATTTCGCGACCTTGGAGGATTGTTGCCTCCATACTCTAGACTCCCGATAGTTGAAGTCCTGAAACCTTCTTGCATCGGAACAATGGGCCCAGATGGATGGTGACAAATACCTGTATAGCCAACGGTCCATATTCTCTCCCTTTTTTCGCGACTTCGTGTATCATGACTGCGCGACTTTGGAGGATAGTTTCCTCCATGCTCTAGATTCCCGATAACCAATGTCTTGAAATCTGCTCACCTCAAAATAGTGGGCCCATATCGATGGTGCCGAGTACCCGTATAGTCAATGGTCTAGATTCTCTCACTTTTTTCGCGACTTCACGTGTCACCACTTCGTAAATTTGGAGGATAGCTTCCTCCGCACTCTGGACTCCCGATAGCCGAAGTCCCGAAAGATTCTCTCATCGGATTGGTGGGCCCAGATCGACAGTCTCGAGTGCCTATAGAACCAACAGTCCTGATTCTCCTCCATTTTTCACACCTTCACTTATCATGACTTTGCGACTCTGGAACATGACTCCCACCATGCGTTAGACTCAGCTGCTTATCATATGTACTATCGTTTACGGGAGCCCTCTCTCCTAAGCTTCTGATCATTTCTAACTTGGAAGAATTATTGAGTGATCGAGGATGTTAGCCTATCCGGGTTAGGGTCGTCCAGCTGGGCAAGCTCTTTGCATTTTACCCAGAGGGGTGAGCTTTGTGACTGTTTGGAGTTATCGAAAATGATCTGCTGCATTGAGTCAACTCCTGCATTGGCCAGTTTATCTGCAACTTTATTTGCAGTTCATCGAATGTGCGAAGGGGTAATAGTTAGAGTAGGTCCGAGAAGTGCTTGGAAGCTGTAAAGAGGGCCTAGGAGGTGCCAACTGGGAGTGATTTTCCCTGGATCTCTTCCATTCAGGCTTTTTGTGACCAAGTCAATTATGATTTTGGAGTCTCCTGCAGACTATAAAAGTGACCTATTAGTGATGCCAAATTATGAAATAACGTGGAAACTGGCCAACAATATGGCCTCACCTACTGACTTCTACTTTTCCGCATTGGTGACTTTTCCAAGCTATCTTTTCCTCCAACGCAATCTATGAAGGTAACTCATATGGAAAGATAATGATTTGTGGCATTGCTCCTTTGCATGGGACTGTGAAGGTAGTTATCATCCCATGTCTGTGTTAGTACTGTTTATATTTATTTTTGGTCTTGGCTAAACGTTCTACTTTTTGGTTTTTTTTGGTAGGAATTGGCCGGAATCCGATGATGTAAATTTGGACAAAATCTCTATTTTTTGTTGTTTAAATTGCAAATTCTGAATGCATAAATAGATTCAGCCCAGTGAAAAACCCTTGGGGCACTCATATTATACAAACTTAGCCACTCAAATCTGCATATCCAACCATTCATCACCTGATTTATGGCAAAATCAAACGAAAAAAGTGGCCAAAAAAACCCCAAAAGATAAAACGTTTAGACTACTCTTTTATTTTTTATTTCTTTAGTAAATTGCTTGTTTGTAATTGAATTATCTGTTATTTTCATCCAACTCCTGTTTATCTTTATATTCAGATTTGAAAAACACACAAAAAACTAAATACATAATGAAGTACTAAAATATATGACAGAGCAGAGAAAATAGAATATACATAAAAATGGAGAAGATGAATTAGAAGAGAAAATAACCATCACTTTTATTTGCTGATTACAATTACAATAGAAGTTACATTAGCTAACTAAATACTTACAACAATAATTCCTAATTAACTAAAATTAAAAACCACTAAATAATTGCAGCTGAAAATGCTGAAGCTAACCACTACTGTATACAAGGAAAAACTAAAATTAACTGCAACACTAACTACAATAATTAAGGAGCTCTCCTCGTCATCATGAGTGACCAAAGAAGTGGTACCCCTCACTGTTGGCACATTTTATCTCTATTATTTTTAGTCATGATGTTTATCTTTTTGTTCTTTTTCTATGTTTAATCTTTATTTTCATTTTTATCTTTAAATTATGAATATTCCATGACCTCTCGTGGAAAATCGTACGTCATTGATATGCTTAGATGGGACAAACCTCGGTCGTTGATTTGCCTTTAGCAGGGGTCACTTGAGCCGTTGTTCTTTCCATGTGGGACTGTGGGAGTGATCTAGGTTGCTCCCGGGTCCCAACAACGATCAAATTTGAATCTGTTCGGCCCTTCTAAAGGGCTTTAGTTTCGTGAGAATTTTAAGATTTAAATTCCCCATATCAATAAGGAAGTGGCGAATTGATAAGAATCTTTTTAAGAGTAATCTTTTAAATAGTTTATTAAAATTAATTTCATAATCCACCATTATATCTGTCAAATTTAGACATTTAAACATTTACGAGATCAGATATTTAAGGGTCCAAATTGTTCAAATTTGAAAACTATCAAAGCCACGTTCGAATTGGCTCTCTAGAATCTCTATTTTCAGTAATAATAGTCATTTGAAGTTCGGAGTGATTAAGGACAGTACATATAAATTTACTTTTGATATGACCTATGTAGAACATAATTTATATAACAAGAGGACCCAAATCTGCTCTCGTACATATAAACCTTTTGTATTTTAATTGCCTTGTGTCTCCAACCACTTTAGCTTGTTGATTTAATAAGTGATCATTGTTCTAGAAATAAGAAAAATAAGAAAATTGAAAATAGGAAAATTGCACTCGATGTCATGAAAGAAGATCTCAATTGTATTCATTGTGTTTGGGCCCAAGAAAAATCCAATGAACAAATGTGGAGGTATCTGATAAAATATTGTCAATTCAAATTCCACTTTTGCTAGAAACTACTACATTTCAATTTCTTAGATTGTACTTGATCCACGAGGATCTTGGTTGGGTCTCAAACTTCTGGGGCCAATTTGAGGGCCTAAACGACATTTTTTCACGATCGAGCACCTTAACAACGACTAAAGATTTTAATTGAGCCCCCTAAATGAAACTTCTCGTCAATACTTTCTCAATGAGCTATCATGCGCCCTAAACGAATATTGTACGCAAAATTTATGACTTCGGGAAGTTGATGTACTAATTTACTCGGGCCCACATGACTTTTGGCGTTTCATCTCCTAGGGTTAGGTTTTTGAATGTTTAGGGTTTTAGCATTCATGTTTATTGTGAAAATGTCATCATAGCCTCATTGTACTCATCTTCCTTCGAATGAGCGTAGCTGTCACATCTCTTCTCAGAGATAAGATGCCACCATTCTAGCAAGCTTATTTTCACTCTGCATTTTACAGTTTCAACATATTTCTTATTTAATAGAAGTCAAGTTTTGTTGTATCTTTTTTATTGTTCACCATGTCTCTATGTTCATATTATAAATCTGTGGTTTCATTTCGTTCTGGTCATAAATCTGTATCAGTACTTCTCAATGAGTAATAAGTTGTACTATGGTTTTGATTGCATAGATATAGCTCCTAACTCCCAACCATTTTGTTTTGGCATAAACAAAATTTTTAGTGATGGATTTTTGTGATATATCATGGATTGAACATAATATAAGTTTTTTATTTTCATATAGGAGAGAGCTAATTTGACGCCAAATGAATGATTCATGAATAAATGAATTCAAGGGCCTTGCGGGAGTAATGGAGTTTATGAATGGTCTTAGCGATTAATAACATGAGGGGGAGAAAAAAGGCAAACTCAAGCATGTTATTGGTAAGTCTTCCCTAAAACCAACACCAAGATCTTTTGGCTACCATACACCCATGCGGTACAGGTAAATATAGACAACTTTCTTAGTGCCAAGGAAATTTAATATGGAGGGATATCGACCAAACAACCATAAGTGTATTTTCATTTTACCTTAAAAGAATCACATACAAATGCCACAAGCAAGGTGAGAACATATAGAGTATATTGTCACAACCAAATTTATATATTAAATTGACATCTCATTCTAACTTTTTTGTCCACAAATAGGGATAGAAAAGTCATAAATTCTCATAAATTCATTTCCTCATGGGGCTACTTAAAATAAAAAAATATTTTCAACATTTTCATTTAAAACTGTAGAAGCTCCCTATAAAATAATGAAGATGTATTGTGTCAAGTTTGAGTGCAAGTGTTTCTTTCATTTTTTTTCTAGAGTTAATGATCATTTCCTTATAGACCTAGTTACATAGAACAAAAAATATTTCAACATTTTCTTAGTATTGCACAACATAAGCATAAACTGAATAGATTTAATGGCAACAGTTAAAAAAAGAGAGAGAGAAGAACAATCACACAAATGAGCACAATATTTTACGTGGTAAAACCCTTCACAAGGGAAACATCCACGGGGAAATGATAATCAATTTTCTTATTGTTAAAGGAAGAAAATTACAACAACCAAATTGTATACCTTTCAACCTTATCTTCAACACCCCTTTTGAGTTTGTAGACCCACTTGCAACCAGATCCCAAGTTTTATTCTTTTCCAAGGCATCCACTTCTTCTTTCATTGCTAGTTTCCATTTAGCACTATCAAATACCTCCATAACTTCCTGATAACAACTAGGTTCCCTATTGGACAAGCAGTTTTGGGATACAATTTTGAGAAAAATATTAAGCATAGAAGAAGTGCACAACATAGATGTGCAGGAGAAGAAGGAAGACTAGAGATTGTACAACTGAGGCACATCCAAGAGGACAATGAGCAACAAAGGTGCATCTAGAAGTACAACGTGTAGTGAGAGAAGAATAAAGAAAAAAAAAGAGAATAAAGCAGAGACGAATAGTAGAGAAGAAAGAAGGAGAAGAAAGAGGGAAAAAAAGAAGGATGACAACTCCACATGTTGAAGATTGAAGGACATGAGAAAGTAGGAAGAACAAGCAGTCAAAGTGCAAAATCAACATGCAGGAGGAAAAGCAAGAGAAAGCATCAGAACAACCAGTTAACTGGAGTAGTCATGCATTGTAATAGGGATTTTGGGAGGAGTCAAGTAGGGTTTTAAGCCCCTGATTGCATGTATAAATATCTAATGGGCTGGGAGAATAAGGTTTCCTTGTTGTTGGTTGGTTCCTCCTCATGTAATTGCATTCTTGTTCCTAATTTTTTTTTCTAGTTTGAAAAATAGAGGAATCCATGTATGAATGTAAGAGATGATATAGAGAGAGAGAGGCTTGCACTGCAGAGTGGCTAGGCTAGGAGAGAAGAAAAATACCCATGACATATCTTTGTAAGTGAAGTGAGCAAGCGAAAAGAAATTAAAAAATGCATAATAAAGAAGCCATCCATTGTGTACATAGCCCATAGTTGGGTGCACCACGTTAAATCTTGTGTTACAGGTCTTTTATGTGATTTCTTATGATTTTTGTCTGGATGCATAGTAGATTAGATTTATATTACATTTAATCATTGCACTATAATCATGATTGTTACAGTAATGAGTTATGTGATAAATTAGAATCTAATGATAGTATGAATTTGAAATTTCTAATTTGTTAATAAAGAACAATGACAAAATTTCGCACACATGACTAATAAGGAAGAATGAACAAAATAGTCACCTCCTATTCCATCACTACTACAGAAACCTGGTTCTTGCAGACCCAATAGATACCTCGGGTGAAAATTGAATTGCGCAAGAAGGTGATGTTGAAAGGGCTAGTGTCTGGTGGGTTTTGTTGGTCATAGATAACTTGAACCTAGGTTCTTACAACCCAAACCCGCACGCAGCGTGAACAAATGGTTTTGTTGTCGAGACCCAAAATTTGCAATTAAGGGAATGTTTTGGAGGCCGACTAAGAAAGATATCTCAGAATGGCTAGAAAGGAAGGAACGAGAGTTTTCTTGACAAGAGAATATAAATCCTCGGATGTGTGATAAGAAATGGATGCAAAGGAATGTGTATGGAGAACTACATGAAATTTTCTCTAGAGAATTTCCAATTTTTTTGACATAGCGGTTAGAAAGATTAGTAGAGAATAATGGAGGGTACAAAACTGCAGCACCGGGGAATTGGACTCCTGAGTTGGTAAGACAACTAAATTATGCAAGTAACACAAATCCCCGTGCAATTAATTTCTGGTTGGATAGCATACTATGAGGATATATTACAGAGTTTTTTGTAGATTGTACCCAATCATACAATGTTGCAAAAAGGGACTTTTTCATAGGCCTTTGTGGGAGGTTCATGAAATCACCATGTACGTGGATAAAGATATTGTTGTGTGACAAGTGCATGATGACAATGAAATATTACTGTTAAGGGGCCTTGTGCACATAGGGGAACCAAGGGATGACAAGAGGATAGTCCGAGAACATGAGAGGATGAAGGAAGCGATGAAGAAGGAAGGGAGGGATTGAGGATGTAGAGGACTAAAGAGAGTATACCATAGAAATAATATGATTTTGGAGTATTTCATGGAGGAAGGAGGTATAAGAGGCGAACTATTGGGGCTTAGAAAGGAGAGACGCACAGTGATCCAGAGGGGAGGGAACCTTGCACAATAGTCCAAATCATGGAAATACCACATACAAGAGGAGAAAAAGAGGAGTTCCAGTCCAATCTAGTAATATAAGAACCATTAAGTCCTACTCAGAAAGAGTCCCATGTCGAATCCATGACGCCATGTCCATTACCACAATCAAAGATAACAATTGAAGAAGTTTTAAAAGCAATTGTAGTTAGCCAGGGAGGACATGGTAGTAGTAATCAGAGCCATGGAAGTAGCACACAGATTCAGTGTTAGAGTTTGGTGTACCAAATGTAGGACTGAAGGCCATTACAAAAGGAAATGAGAAATGAGAGAAAGTCTAGTGTACCAAATGTAAGACTGAAGTCCATCACAAGGACGAATGCCTAACATTCGTACAACATTTGGAAACTGGAGTGCTAAATCTATTACTGGGAGGGGGGTATTACGAGATATGTAATAAATGGGGCCATCACCAAAATAAGTGTCCATTACTACATAAGTATTAGAGTATGCCAAGAAACATGTTTTGCAATATTTGAAAGTTGGTGGGACATGAAGAGAAGGATTGTCGCATGTTCGACTTGATGAGGGAGCGCACTTCTGACATGTACACAATTTAGGAAGATAATGTTGTTGTAGAAGGGGGTGGTCTACAATATAGTAATCAAAGAGGATTTAATCCAGGGAATGGAGGAAAATTTGGCATAGGTCGAGGCAGAGGAATTTTTGGTTAGGGAGGAAGAGGACCAATTATATGTTACAATTGTAATCAACCAAGACACTTGGCCCGCGAATTCCCGAATCCATGTACAACATGCACATACTGCATAGCACCGGACCATGCAATAGAATATTTTCCCAAAATAGTTGTGAAATGGAAGGCCAGAGGAAATCATAACCATAATCCAAATAAGAATGTGTAGAAAATATCAGCTGAAAAATGCAATGAAGGACCAAGAATAACAGTTGTTACGCACGAAGGAGCGAGGACAGGGGCTGATATGACGAATGGAGGAAACAATACTGAACAATGGGTAAGGAATTCAACAAGGCCTATGCCAACCTCTGATCCTTAGTAAGAAAATTAGACATATCAGACGATAAGAAAATAAGTACTCAGACTGGATTGAGGATCATCAACGTTGGTTGCACCTCATGTAGAAGATCACATTGTTCTTAAGAAGCCAAATGGAAAGGTAAGTACGCTAACAAAATTATTGAGAAGCTGTTTAGAGATAGTGAAATATGAAATTGCATTGAGTACACTATATGACATGATTTATCATTGTACATGAGGAAGGGAAATTCCTATCACACAAAGGGTGGTAAATGATGTACTGTGGAGGAAGACGAAAAACAGAGAATTCAGATTAAGTGCATACATTGGGGAGTATGATGTGGATAATGTTATCCTGGACTTGGGGTATGATGTGAACATTTTACCAAAGCAGACATGGGAGATGATGGGAGAACCCAAGCTAGTATGGTCTCATGTTCAGTTAAGGCTCACAAATCACCATAAAATAGTACAGATTGGTTGATTGACAGGAATACCTATGAACATAGATGGGGTGCACAACATGACATACTTTGAATTTATTGAGATCGTGGATGGAACCATATCCATCACTGGTGGGACTGGAATGGGATTTTGATAACTAGGCGATCCTTAATTTGAAAATGAGGGAGATGATATTTGAGGTTGGAGAATTGAAATTTACTGCAACCTTGGACCCATCAGAAGGAAAGAGATATATAGATCCAACTAGAGTAATTGACATTAAAATCTTATATAACATGACTACGAGGATGGAGGATTACATCAACCCTACTGCAGATGGTGCACTAAGTTGGTGAAGTATCAAATCATGTGCATCAGAATCTGAAGAAGCTTTAGAGCATTGCCAACAGAGAATTCATGAAGTGTCAACTAGACGATGTGAATGTATAAATAGATCCTTCCACTGGATTAGAACAGAACTATGTAATCCACCCAAGTATGATGGATTAATAGATATAAGTTTGTTTCTAAAATAATTTGTGTTGAAGGTACTTGAACAACAAAGGATGCTAGCACTAGAGGTTGTCCTAAAAGTGACTGTAGCCAGATGGTGGGTTGCACATAGAGGGGGAATAAAAGACTGGTCAGAATGCACAAGAATCATGCAAGTAAGGTTTGGTAATGAGGAATAAAATACCGCGCAGAAGTATACATGAGAGAGTGATCCAGCAGGTCATGTTGAACAATGCGGGGCTTTATGGAGTTCAACACTCGAAACATAATGGCCACACAAATTTATACACACACTGGACATAATTATGAAGAATTGGTATTTGGAATTGGAAATGCTTAGGGAGACAACAAGATGGGAAAAGTTGGTTTAGAGGCTCAAAGTCACATTTATGTTTGAGCACGAATCTGCATCAATAGATTCAACACTATAGACTATTCGAGCTAACAACTTCTTAGAAGAAGGGTTGATGGAGGTGGTACCTATATGTAGTGCACAGAGAGATACTGTGATTGTCCATGAGTTATTGGAGTACTACAATGTGGCTAAGGAAGAACACGATGAAGAAGATTCTAGCAATGTACAAGTACCTAAAATAGAAGGAGAACGAGAAATAGAAGGGCCATAGCTTGAATCCACCGCATACACATAACCAATAAATATGCAGAAGGTAAACATTGGGATGACAAAGAATCCCAATTATGCGCAGATAGGAGATTATTGGAGTGATGAGACAGTCGGGAAAATTGTAGACTTGTTGCGAGGATATCAGGACCTATTCCCAATGACATTTTCACAGATGAAGAGGATAGTTGGAGACTTAGGTGAGATGAAGATCCCGTTGAAACCAGGTGTTAAACCAATGTGACAGAGGCCTTATAGGTTAAATACAAAGTATAAGGAAAAGGTGAAACTTGAAATAGACAGGATGTTGGACACAAGAATCATTGAACCGGTAGAAGAATACAAGTGGATCAACCCAATGGTAGTGCAAGACAAGAAGAGAGGAGCAATCATGATCTATGTGGATATGAGGAAGCTGAATGATGCATGCTTACATGAAACATTCCCAACACCATTTACAAACGAGGTACTAGAGAACGTAGGAGGACAAGAAACTTATTCGTTCACAGACAGATTCTTGAGGTACCATCAGATAAAAATTGCACTCGAGGACTGACACAAGGCCACTTTCATGACAAAGTGGGGGAGTTATCAATATACAATAATTCCGTTTGAACTGAAGAATTCCCCTGCAGTGTTTTCCAAAGCTATGGTAGCAACATTCAAGGAATTTAATCGTAAAACACATATTTCATTAAATTTGGAAATATTCAGTGGATCTAGAATTTTAGAACTTTATCTAGATTGAGTTTTTTCAAAAAAGGAATTAGAAAATCATTTAATCCATTACTTTGAATGTATATATTCACATTTTTTTTGTTATAAAGGTATCATTATAAACTCTCATGTATCATTATAATTTATTCCCATTATTATTATTTATATTTTTCTATTGAAAGTTAAATGGATCTATATCACAATAGTGTATCTTGATTTAGCTACATCTTAACTTGTGTGTTAAGTAAAATAATGGATCTAAATAAAAAACAATAGATCTAGAATTTCAAACTAAATTAGCAAGATTGTTTTTTTTTCAAATGGTGGAATTAAAAAATTGCTTGGTTCACTACTTTTTGTATATATTCACCATTGTTTTGATAAATTTATCATGATAAATTATATAAAATCAAATTTACATAAACTTGCATAAGCAAATCTAATTCTTAGACTTGGATTCCTTACATTATTTCTATTACTATTATTTATAACTTGTATTAAAAGCTAAGTTGTTTAGTATTATTTAATGACATTAATAATATT
>ML781231.1:263838-325152 GCA_009831015.1 Picea engelmannii
TATAAAATCAAATTTACATAAACTTGCATAAGCAAATCTAATTCTTAGACTTGGATTCCTTACATTATTTCTATTACTATTATTTATAACTTGTATTAAAAGCTAAGTTGTTTAGTATTATTTAATGACATTAATAATATTGTGTTTCTTACTATTATTAACCAATTTAATTATAATTTAATATACTAACTAATGTTGAGTTAGTATACTAGTAGAAGGTTGACAAATTTTTTAAGTGACCTATATAGAAGCTATTTAATGACATAATACCAATGTGTTTTTTACTTTTATGACAATTTTAATTCTAGACATAGTAAATAATATTGTCTGTATTGAGTACTATATTTTATTATATTAGTAGGTTGACAATATTTTATAGTCGACAAAAGAAAATATTATATGTGAGTTACTACTTATTAAGTTTATTGTTTTAACAATCAAAATCAATTATAAAGTAGAATAACAACATAATTTATTTTTATTATTATTATGTATATTTTCTATTAAAAGCTAAGTTGATAAAGAATTACATTATTTATAGTAGATTTGTAAGAAATTTCTCACCCTAAATTTATTTAATCTCATTAATAATCAATGTCTATTACTATTATTAACCTAGATTTTAGTTATAAATTGATATTATAGTAACATTCTCAATGTTGAGGTACTATAGTATGTCATGGAGATTGACACCATTTTCAAGTGACCTATAAAACTCTTTAATGACATAATACTAATGTGTTCATTACTATAACATTTTTATTTATTGTCATAGTAACTAATATTTTTTGTATGGAGTAATATATTTTATTTTAGGAAGTTGGTGTCATTTTAAAGTCCATAAGAGAAAATATTTTATTATTAAGTCTAGGTTTACCCTTGAATTGATCAAAACAAATTATGAATTAGAATAGCAACAAAATTTGTTTCTATTAATATTTGTATTTTTGTATTAAAAATATAGTCAACAAAAGAAAATATTATATGTGAGTTACTACTTATTAAGTTATTGTTTTAACAATCAAAATCAATTATAAATTAGAATAACAAACATAATTTATTTCTATTATTATTATTTCTATTTTCTATTAAAAGCTAAGTTGATAAAGGATTACATTATGAATAATAGATTTGTAAGAAATTTCTCACCCTAAATTTATTTAATGTCATTAATAATCAATGTCTATTACTATTATTAACCTTGATTTTAACTATAAATTGATATTATAGTAACAATCTCAACGTTGAGGTACTATAGTATGTCTAGGAGATTGACACCATTTTCAAGTGACCTATAAAGCTCTTTAATGACATAATACTAATTGGTTCATTACTATAGCATTTTTAATTATTGTCATGATAATTAATATTTTTTGTATTGAGTAACATATTTTATTTTAGGAAGTTGGTGTCATTTTAATGTCCACAAGATAAAATATTTCATTATTAAGTCTAGGTTTACCCTTGAACTCATCAAAATAAACTATGAATTAGAATAGCAACAAAATTTATTTCTACTATTATTTGTATTTTTGTATTAAAAACTAAGTAACCTATGGAGGTTTACTTCATCAATAATAGATTAATATATGAGAAATTTCTTACCTATAAATTTATTTAATGAAATTGATCTTAATAATGTGTTCATTGTTTATTTTTAATTTTTTGATAAATTTCTTAACTATAAAGTTATTTAATGAAATTGATGTTAATATTGTATTCAAAGTAAAATATTTCATTATTAAGTCTAGGTTTACTCTTGAATTGATCAAAATAAATTATGAATTAGAATAGCAACAAAATTTATCTCTATTATTATTTGTATTTTTGTATTAAAATCTAACCTATAGAGGTTTACTTCATCAATAATAAATTAATATATGAGAAATTTATTACATGACATTGATCTTAATAATGTGTTCAATGTTTATTATTAAATTTTTTAACAGTAAAAAACAATTAAGATTATAATAGCAACAAAGTAGTACAATTTGATTTTTTTCAAATACCAAGGGGACATATAAAAGTGAGTGAACTAAATATTGCAAGTGCTCAATGTTTATTCATGAAGTGTTTGAGCATATTATATTGAAAAGAACATATCAATATTCCTCTAAAACTTAGATTATTTACATAATTTCTATTATCATTAATATTTGTATCTTTGTATTAAAGCAAAGTTTATCAAAAATTGACTCATTGATAATAGTTTGTGTAAGAAATTTCTTACCTATAAATTTGTTTAACTACATAGTAATTGTGTTTGTTACTATTATTAGCCATTTTGATAATTGATACTAAGTAACTATTTTATGTGTGTTGAGTATAATGTTCACACCACTTTAAAGTTTGCAAGTTGTTTAACTATCAAAATCAAATTATTATGAATTAATGTTTAGACCACTTTAAAGTTTGCAAGTTGTTTAACTATCAAAATCAAATTATTATGAATTAATGTTCACACCACTTTAAAGTTTGCAAGTTGTTTAACAATCAAAATCATTTTTTTATGAATTAGAATGCAACACAGTAGTACAATTTGATTTATATCAAATATAATAATGAATATTAGGGAAAACTCACTTAGAGTAGTACAATTTGATTTATAACAAATATAATAACGAATATTAGGGAAAACTCTTGAGACTATATTGTTGGAGTCTAGTATTTATTCAAGAAGTGTTTAAATATTTTATATTGAAAATAATACTAATTAGCTACTTCAATATAGTTTTAATAGACCAAATCTAGAAAATGTTTTTAAGTGAATTATTGGATTTGATTATGCAAGGTTGATATAGTGAGAAATTATGTTGATCTAAACAAAGCATTGAAAAGTTAAATATTGAATGGTGTCATGTAATTTCCATAAAGCATCGTCACATGAATGCATTGAAGTTGAGCCAAAATTTGCATATATGTATTAAATAATATAAAACTCAAAAAATAATATGAAAAAAATATTTGATATACAACAAACATTGAAAAAGTGTATCTTCATGTATATTATTAGATTCTTCAAAGGATAAAATTACATTCTTGAATCATCTCCACATGATCTCATGGTATCCGCTCGAGTAGATCAAGTACAACTTCTACACCACATTTTTTTATCTTGGTCTTCCTGCAGTGTTCTTTCTTTGGCATCCATGCCCAAACAATGGTATTAATTGGAATAGATTCAAGTTCTGTGTCATCAGGATTTGGTACCCAATGTTGTTCTAATATTTTTCTTGTGTATTTCCCTGAACTAGGCTTTTGTCAATCAACCTTTACATGAAGAGTCTCACTTTGATAATCTTGGAAGATATCTGAGGTGGCTTTTTCCATCCAAATCATCTCCCCTTCATCCTCGTTTCCTGATCTAACTAGCAACATCTTTCATTTTTTAACATCAATCATAGGATTGAATGTTGGCTTTGGATTGTTTCACTTGGGTCCAACCTATACCGGTTCATCTATCACATATCAAAATCCGCATCCATAATACTTGAGATTACATAGAGTGCATTACGGTTAGCATTGACAATTTGCCTTGTCTTGGGCCAGAAATCCTTAGAAGATGAATCATTTCCTTACACTATTGTATGACCATTGTATATTTCATCTAATGTACCAAGAACTCTTTCCCAATACTCTAATTTATTTTTCCATTCCTCTATAACAATTGGTGAATCATCATTGTCGATAGTGTCTTTCCACATTTTTATGTATGATGTTATTCCTTCCTTTAGTTCTTTTAAATATACATCATTCTCTTTGGGACCTAAGAAAGATGGCTTCCTAGTGGGCAATTTAGGTCGACCTTGCTCATCTACATTCCACAACTCAATTGGTTCTGACCACTCAATATCTCTTATGGATTCTTTGTACCTTAGTACTGGAACATCATTGAGTACAATAAATTGGAAGTATTGGACATTAAGATGTCCAACTAGTGCATTGTTTCCCTCCTTGATGTATCCTTTAAGGAACTTTTGAAGTCATACACCTTGTCAATCAGTGTAGGTGGAAAACTCGTTTTTTTCAATCATGCGATATGTATCCATCATTTTAGGTAAAGAATATATGTCTTTACTTTTCAAGTTAGAAGGAATTCTTCCGTAGGTTCCATCTATGTCTTCATGAGTGTGTCCCACAGGAAAGAACCCAACCTCAATAGTGTTGAAGACACCAAGTGCAATTAAAAGTGATAGAAACATGAAAAGATAATGATTCTTATTATCACTTGTTGTAATGTCCAACTGTAACAACAAATGTGGAGGAAGAGGTTTAAAATCAACATTTTGATTTTTTGATATTCTATGAGATAGAAAATCATCCTTGTACACTCTACATTTTGAGTAAATATTACTTTCTAGTAATGCATTTGACAGTGGGTTTCTAGAACTTCCACTCTCATAAAGAAAATCACCATACATATCAAGGTGTGGGTCTTCAAGGTCCCTCAAACACTTTGCAAGGGATGTAATGGTAAATTGTGATCCCACATGTATAAATGGTAGGGAGAAATGACCAAAACCTCATGTCTTATGCCCATGTATTAACATACCCATCAATGACAAACCCAAGTTTGTTCCTGCAATAGATTTCGATTTGACACGCAGCCTTGGGATTGAATTCTTTGTTTTGTCCATTTTATCATGGATAATGCTCAAATACTCCTTTGGAAACCATTCTGACATAATTCTATGGGCATAGTAGCAATATCTTCCACACATAACAGACTTGTTATGTGAGTTCAATCTACCCCGTGCCATTTATTCCAACTCTTTTGTAGTTGCAGTCTTCATCTGTGCTTTCAACACGATACATTCACTACATTTACTAAAGTTGGTATTCTTTGAGAATGCCACATCTCGAAAATGAGTATTCCAGATCTTGCTCATTGTTGATCGTGATATTGATGGGTAATTGAGTTTTTGAAGAGCCTCATTGATCTCATTTAACAAAAAACTTTGTGTGTAAGTAGAAGGCAACAATATTAAAGGAGAAGACCTTCCATCTTTTTCAACTTGACCTATTTGGTTTGGTGAATAATTTGAATTATCCATTACAATTTTGTGTAATATTTCAATGGCTTCCACGGTATGTGCACATGCTTTGCATGTGTTGGTGTTACCATGAATGGATTTGATGTGTCCATGCTGGAAATAATGTTGGTACTTATAGAATGTGCTTTGAGGAATCTTATGTCTCTTGCACCATGCTTTCTTACAGATAATATTACCATTAAATCTCATGTCCTCTACTTTTCTAACAATAGGAGATAGGCCATGGCCATGGCTATTTGACATGACTGCGTTTGAAAGGAGTGAATTCCAGAAAAATTCCTGAATACCGTTTTTATTTATGTGTTCCATACATCTTCTAGAAATTGCAATGGCCTTCCTATCCACATGTTGAAGAAAATCTTGTTTACAACATTCATCTGCTGCCAAAAGTCAGATTTATTTCTCTTCATCTATCCTTGTTTGACACTACAACTTTATTTGTAGCCATAACTTGTTTAATCTTTTTATATGGCCTCGTTACATGCATATCATTTGCGTCTACATTTTTTTTGTTATAAAGATCCACATCAAATGTTTCTAAGGGACTTGTGTCCTCTATCACATCCCATATCACCATTTCCTTGGGTGGTTCCTTGAAATTTTCCTTGACCCTTAACATCTCACCTTTGTTGTCCACCAATTTATTTATTGGCCATCTAACCAAACAGTGTATAGACTTATCCCCTATCCTACATCTTTCACAATTTACATGTATCTCTTCCACGCAAACAACGAAGTCCATTTCACCCAGTGTTTCGCCCTCAACCATGTCATCCTCATAGACATTAATTATCATTCCTTTGGCAATGCACATGCTTTCTCCTGTGCATTCATGTGTAAGAAAAACCCTTGTACATGTGAATGCAACCCTATCTTTGCGAATATTTGTGGGATGATCATGACAATGACATTCCAAATCTCATTCTGGACAAATCTCATAATATTCCAATGCATCCCCTAGTGTATGCTCAAATCTTGTTGGATGTGGTAGAGGAGCATCATGTTTTAACACTTTCTCAATTTTAACCACTATGCATCCTTTCTTTACCATCCTTCCATGTACCTTATGACCAAGGTATTTATTGAATATATATCCCTCACCTACCTTCACTCCACATTGTAGAAGATCTACCTTCTCCAATAGAAAATGCAGAAGAAACATTTGCACCTATACAGAAAATTAAAAAAACTTAGTATTTACTAAAAAAAACATTCAGTATACTATCAATAACACTTAACAGTATTTTCTAAAATAAACATTCAATATATTATGAATAACACTTAACACATGATTTCATATTTTGATTTACCTATGTTGTGCCTCAAATCTACGATCTTCCATGGATGTATGTCCCCTTCATCAACATCTTCTAGAATCAAATTTGGTTGAGTGACATCAATTATCAAAACTGTAACATAGCCTGCATCAACCATTTCTCTACCATAATAATTCCCAATGTCTTCATATTCAACCCTTCATATCCCAATAACTTGACCATTAATTATGAGGTCAACATAGTACCCTTCTGTCAAAATTATATTTGTGGGATGATCATGACAATGACGTTCCAAATATGATTCTGTCCAAATCTCATAAGAATACAATGGATCCCCTAGTGTATGCTCAAATCCTATTGGATGTGGTAGATAAACATCATGTTTTCACACCTTCTCAATTTTAACCACTATGCATCCTTTCTTTACCATCCTTCCATGCACCTTATTACCAAGATCTATATTGAATATGGAGCCCTCACCTACCTTCACTCCAGATTGTAGAAGATCTACCTTGTCTCCAATAGAAAATGCATAAGAAACATTTGTATCTGTACACAAAATTAAAGAAACTCGGTATTTTCAAAAAAAAACATTCAGTATACTATCAATAACACTTAACACATGCTTTGAGATTTTGATTTACCTATGTTGTGCGTCAAATCTAAGATCTTCCATGGATGTATGTCCCCTTCATCAACATCTTCCACAATCATATGTGGTTGAGTGACATCAATTATCAAAACTATAACATAGCCTGCATTAACCCTTTCTCTGCCACAATAAGTCTCAATGTTCGTAGATTCAACTCTTCCTAGCCCAATAACTTGACCATTAATGAGGAGGTCAACATAGTCCCCTTTTGTCAAAATTATAGTTTCCATTGTAACTCCTATGAATTATGTAACACACAATTGAATTGTAATTTGTAATTAAGGTTAAATGATGTAAAGTGTCTCTTATATTTTAGCAAAAACACAACCTTCAAAAAAGTAATATAGTTGCAATAATATAGATTCAACCCTTCCTAGCCCAATAAATTGACCATTAATGAGGAGGTCAACATAGTCCCCTTTTGTCAAAATTATATTTTCCATTGTAACTCCTATGAATTATGTAACACACAATTGAATTGTGATTTGTAATTAAGGTTAAATGATGTAAAGTGTCTCTTATATTTTAGCAAAAACACAACCTTCAAAAAAGTAATATAGTTGCAATAATTATAAATGGTGTGCCAGTGATTTTGTACACAATGAAAAAAATTTCCCCACCATCCACCAAAAGGGACTCTACATATAAATTACACACAATTAGAGATCCAAGTAGTATCAAAGAATAAAAAATATCAACTCACATCAAACCACCAAGTTCCTATTTAACTATGGAGATGGCACTTGTTTTATTGTTGTATGTGTATGAATTGTGCTCATACAAAAATTTACAAAAGAAGAAAGGAGAGCATTGATTTGACTTGAAACTATATGAACTTGGCATATCATCCATTGGTCATCTCATCGCACATATACCATGCCTATTCTTATGATGTGCCTTCAAGCCAAATTGTTTTTTATTTGTGTGCTTTTCAATTTCCTAGCTTTAAAAGAAATTATGCCATATGATAGAGATCCTTAGGTCAAACCTTAGGGTGTTGTAAGGCATAACACAAGCTCCCACCAAATGAAAAAGTTCTCTTAACCCTATACCATCATGTAGAGATTCTCTAGAAATGACATTCTCATTAGCCATAAGAATTTTTCCCCCAATTACTTTAGAGAACTCCACTTTTTCTATGTTGACATCAAAATAAGGCTCTCAATCTCACAAACCACTCTCTCTAGAGATTCCAATCCTACCTAGGCTTCAATACCATATTAAATTTTACACCTACAAGAGAGACATAAACACAAGCGTGCACACATAGATAAAATCCCATATATAATGTGTAAATCCAAACCCAAGAAAACCAGACAAAGATATATTCAGTACCCTTGACCAAGTCAACCAAGACCATGCCCAATTCAACCAACACCATCCATTGGAGACACATTATAATGTAGACAATAAGCCTTTTAAATTTACTGCCATCACATGAAAACCATGGGCTAAAATCATGTGCCACAATAAACCACAAGCACTCAATGATTAATCTAACATGGCTTTGAAAGGGAAAGCAGAAATTGGTATTGCTAATGAAACCAATATGGAAACCAAGTCCTCTTACTACTAGTAAGGATGAAGTTCAATATTTAGGAAGAGGATAAAGCAATTTCCATAATAGAACTCTCATTTTGTAATAAAATTCAAATAGACACCAAATTATAAGACCATAAAAAATATGTAGTACTATGTAGTCCAAAATAGGTAATGTACTTCCATACAAAAATTTATAACATGAATTATGTGGAGGGAAAAGGTATGATTGATCACATTTTTTAGTCAATTTATTTTCCCATTTTTCTAGTGTAAGGGATGACTATAAAGTTTTGCAATCCCAACATTTCTAATTTTATTGAAGTCATTGCCACAATCATTTTATACTTTGAAAATAATAACTTATGTTGAACAGAGAAAATTCACATTTTGAAATGGTTTTTGATGCATTGCTAGAAGAAATTAGAAGAATTGATGCAAGAACACCAACATTGGGGGACATGTTGCTTTCTATGCCAAAAGAAAGGGGAAACAAAATATTTTCCAACAAAGCCATGTTGAAAGAGTAACAAAAATGGGTGAAAAAGAAACAAAATGAAACAATTTATGAAGTAATGTAAGGCCACACTACATGCCAACAACAGGGTGGCAAGCAACCACAAAAATATAAGAACAAGAAAAATATAAGGTGCAATTATTGTCATATGTTAGGGTACATACAAAGAGACTATTGGAAGTGGAAGATTGCATTATTTCATCTTGTCATCTGTAGAAATCAATATGATCAAGATTTTAAAGTTGATATGGAGAACTCCAATGACTAATATTTCTTCACTATATACTTATGAACAACATAGCACATGACAAGGAAATAAAAATTGCTCCAGATTTATTGCCATATTTACATGAATAGAATTATCTAGTTCAGAGATAAAAGCTGCCATAAAGTATACGACGTTGGAGAGTTGCAAGTACCTATTGCTAATGGAGGAATATTCTGCAAGGAGTGTTGCATGTGCCAAATTTGGCAAGAGATTTGAAATCTATTGCAAAAATAATAGATTTTGGCTAGAATGTTAAATTCCACTAAAAATATTGGCATTGTGAAGAACCAAGCAAGGAATGTTCCTTTACATGCTCCTAAGAAGGGAATTTATATGTTTTAAAGTTAAATTTATAAGTTGCATCATCTATTATAGAAAATAGTTTGTGGACTAGTGTCATTAGAGGTTTCTTCATGTGGATGCCAAAAATCTATTAGAAATGAAAAAGAAAAGCATGGTAAATGGGATGATGAACCAAAAAAATGATTCTAATTTGGACTCATGAATATTGTGCAATTGACAAGCAGATTAGAAGGCACAATGTCTACATTAGAATGTGGGGTTCTATATTTAGTACACACTGATATTTGTCATCCTAAATATGTAGAATATGTATGTGGGATGATTAGATCTTTCCTTGATGCTTTTAGCAGAAAAAAAATGTATTTATTAGTCTAAAATGGTTGGTGCATTTAATGTTTTTCCACAATTTCAAGCAATGGATGAAAAGTAGTTGGAGCCCTCAAATTCTTTTGCAAGAAAGCTAGCATAATGAGGCAATTTACAACTCCATATTCCTCTCAGAAAAATGGTGTTATGGGAGGAAATAATGGTGGATTTAGATGCATACTAGTTTAAAGTCAACATGATAGAAGATATTGGAAAAACGTTTATTCAGCAACAACATATTTGTAGAATAGATTGTGGCAATAAATGGAAAATTTTTAGAAGTAGATTGGTTTGGACTAATTGATTGGGTCTAGCTTGAGCCATTGAAAGAATAATTGTTATCCTCTCCACCCGGGTTCAATTCCCACCATTCCACCATGGAGGAAAGCTATCACGTGCTAACTTTACATCTTGCACAAGAAGAAGCATTTCTTGAACAATATTATTCAACCGTGGGGGACAAATAACATGCGTTATCTTTTTCCCTTCTTCACAAGCACAAGTTCATCTCGAACAACATCATTCCACCGTGGAGGAAATCTATCACTAGCTTTCCCTCTTGCAGAAGCACCAGTGCATCTCAAACAACATCACTCCAACATCGGGGAAAGTTAGAGTGTGCTATATTTCCCTCTTGCAAAAGCGCAAGAAGATCTCAAACAACATTATTACATTGTGGGAAAGCTAGCATGTGCTAACTTTCGAACAACATCACTCCACGGTGGAGGAAATACAAGCGCATTTCAAACAACATCACTCCACGGTGGAGGAAATCTAGCACGTGCTAACTTTCCTTCTTGCACATGCACAAGTGTATTTCAAAAAACAACATTCCATTGTGGAGGAAAGCTAGTGCATGCCATTTTTCCTTCTTGCACAAGCACAATCACATTTCGAACAACAACATTTGATTGTGGAAGAAATCTAGAGTGCTAGTTTTCCTTCTTGCACAAACAAAAGCACATTTCAAACAACAATCCACTATGGAAGAAAGCTATTGCATGCTAGGTTTCCTTATTGCACAAGCAAAAAAGCAATTTGAACAACAAAATTCCACTGTGGAGGAAAGCTAATGTGTGCTAGGTTTCTTTCTTGTAGAAGCACAAGAACATTTCGAACAACAACATTTCATAATGGAGGAAAGCTAGCGCATGATAGTTTTCCTTCTTAAAAAAAAAAAATACATTTCGAAAAACATCATTCCACTATGGAGCAAAGCTAACGCATGTTAACTTTCCTTCTTGCACAAGCAAAAGCGCATTTTGAACATCATCATTCCACTATGGAGGAACATTGGTGTATGCTAGCTTTCCTTATTGCACAAGCAGAAGCACATTTCAAACATCATTCCACTATGGAGGAACACCAATGCATACTAGATTTCCTTCTTTCACAAGAAAAAGTGCATTTCGATCAAAATCATTCCACAGTGTAGGAATGGTAGCGCATGCTAGCTTTCCTTCTTACACAAGAAGAAATTCATTTAAGACAAAATCATTCCATTGTGAAGGAAAACTAGCACATCCTATCTTTCCTTCTTGCACAAGCACAAGCCCATTTCAGACAACATCATTCCACTGTCTAGAAAATCTAAGGCATGTTAGCATTCCTTTCTGCACACACACAAGCTCATCTCGAAAAACATCATTCCACCGTGGTGGAAAGCTAGTTTTTGCTAGCTTTCCCTATTGTAAAAGCACAAGTGCATCTCGAACAACATCATTCCACCATGGGGGAAAGCTAGCGTCTGTTGGATTTCTCTCTTGCACAAGTATAAATGAAACTCGAACAACATAATTCCATTATGGGGGAAATCTGACGCATGGTAGCTTTCCCTCTTAGAAAAGCACAAGTGCATCTTCAACAACATCATTCCATTGTGGGAGAAAGCTAGTGTGTGCTAGATTTCCCCCTTGAAAAAGCACAAGCACATCTCAAACAACATTATTCCACCATTGGGGAAGGCTAGAGCATTCTAGCTTTCCCTTTTTCCCAAGCACAAGCGCATATCGAACAACATCATTACACCATGGGGGAATACTAACACTTTTTAAATTTTCCTCTTGAACAAGCACAAACGCATCTTGAACAACATCATTCTACCGTGGGGAAATCCAATGCATGCTAGATTTTCCTCTTGCACAAGAACAAAGGCATCTCGAACAACATTATTCCACTATGGGGGAAAGCTAGCACATGTTAGCTTTCCCTCTTGCACAAGTGCATGCACGTTTCAAACAACATCATTCCATTGTGGGAAAAGTCTAGTGCATGTTAGCTTTCCCTCTTATATAAGTACAAACACAAGAACATATCGAGAAACATCGTTCCATTGTGGGGGAAAGCTAGCACACCAAGCAAAAATGCATCTCGAACATCATCCCACCATGGGGGAAAGATAGTGTGTGCTATCTTTCCCACTTGCACAAGCATATACTCATCTCAAACAACATCATTCCACTATGGGGTAAAGATAATGCGTGCTATCTTTCTCTCTTGCACAAGCACAAGCGCATCTCGAACAACATCATTCCTCTATGGAGTAAAGCTAGCATATGTTAGCTTTCCATTTTGCAGAATCACAAGCACAACTTGAACAACATCATTCCATTGTGGGGGAAAGCTAGAGCATGTTATCTTTCCCTCTTGCACAAACACAAGCACATCTCAAACAACACCATTCTAGCATGGACGAAAACTTGCACATGCTAGCCTTCCCTCTAGCACAAGAACAAGCACATCTCAAACAATATCATTCCATCGTCAAGGAAAGCTAGTACATGCTAGTTTCCCCTCTTGCACAAGCACAAGTGCATCTCGAACAACATCATTCCACCATGGAGGAAAGCTTGCGCCTACTAGCAATCCATCTTCCACAAGCATAAGCGCATCTCGAACAACATCATTCCACCATGGAAGAAAAATAGTGCATGCCAGATTTCTCTCTTGCACAAGCACAGGCACATCCCAAACATCATTCCACCATGGGGGAAAGCTATCACGTGCTAGATTTCCCTCTTACACAAGCACAAAATCATACTAAACATCATTCAATGTGGGGGAAAGATAGCGCATGCTAGCTTTCCCTCTTGCACGAGCGCATCTCGAACAACATCATTCCACCATGGGGGGAAGCTAGTGCGTGTCATCTTTCCCTATTGCATAAGAACAAGTGCATCTCAAACAAAATCATTCCTCCATGGGGGAAATCTAGTGCATGCTATCTTTCCCTCTTGCAAAAACACAAGAACATATCGAACAACATCATTCCATCGTGGGAGAAAGATAGCGTGTGCTAGCTTTCCCTCTTGCATATACGCATATCAAACAACATCATTTTAGTGTGGGTGGAATCTAGTGCATGCTATATTTCTCTTTTGCACAAGCATAAGCACAAGCACATCTCGAACAACATCATTCCTCCATGGGGTAAAACTAGCGCAGGATAGCTTTGCATCTTGTAGAAGCACAAGAGCATCTTGAACAACATCATTCCACTGTGGGGGAAAGCTCGTGCGTGCTAGATTTTCCTCTTGTACAAACAAGTGAATCTTGAATAACATCATTCCACCATGGGGTGAAGCTAGTGTGTGCTAGCTTTCCCTATTGCGCAATCACAAGTGCATCTCGAAAAACATCATTTCACCATGGAGGAAAGCTAGCACGTGCTAGCTTTCCCTTTTACACAAGCACAAGCACATCTCAAATAACATCATTCCAATGTTGGGGAAAGCTAGCGCATGCTAGATTTCCCTCTTGCACAAGCACAAGCGCATCTCGAACATCATCCTCCCATGGGGAAAGCTAGCGTGTGCTAGATTTCCCTCTTACACAAGCATATACACATCTCAAACAAGATCATTCCACTGTGGAGGAAAGCTAGCATGTTCTAGCTTTCTCTCTTGCACAAGCACAAGTGCATCTAGAACAATATCATTCCTTCGTGGGGTAAAACTAGTGCATGCTAAATTTTAGTCTTGCAGAAGCACAAACACATATTGAATAACATCACTCCATTATGTGGAAATGCTAACGTGTGCTAGCTTTCCCTCTTTCAAAAACACAATCACATCTCGAACAACATCACTCTAGCATGGCGGAAAGCTTGCACATGCTAAACTTCCCTCTGGCACAAGCACAAACACATCTCGAATAACATCATTCCACCGTTAAGGAAAGTTAGCGCGTGTTATCTTTCCCCATTGTGCAATCACAAGTTCATCTTGAACAACATCATTCCACCATGGGGGAAAGCTAGTGCGTGATAGATTTCCTTCTTACGCAAGCACAAGCACATCTCGAACAACATCATTCCAATGTTGTGCATCTCAAACATCATCCTATGATGGGGGAAAGCTAGCATGTGCTAGCTTTCCCTCTTACATAGGCATATATACATCTCAAACAAGATCATTCCACTGTGGGGGAAAGCTATCATGTGCTAGCTTTCTCTCTTGCACAAGAACAAACGCATCTCAAACAACATCATTCCTTCGTGGGGTAAAACTAGTGCATGATAAATTTCAGTCTTGTAGAATCAAAATCACATCTTGAATAAAATAATTCCATTGTGGGGAAAATCTAGCGTGTTCTAGATTTCCCTCTTTCACAAACAGAAGCACATCTCAAACAACATCATTCTAGAATGGAGGAAAGATTGAACGTGCTAAACTTCCCTCTTGCACAATCACAAGCACATCTCAAACAACATCATTCCACTATTAAGGAAAGCTAGCACATGTTATCTTTCCCTCTTACGTAAGCACAGGTGCATCTCAAACAACATCATTCCACCATGGTGGAAAGCTAGCGCCTACTATCTTTCTCTCTTGCACAAGCACAAGACCATCTCGAACAACATCATTCAAGTTTTGTGCATCTCTAACATCATCCTACCATGGGGGAAAGCTATCGCGTGCTAGATTTCCCTCTTACACAAGCATATACACATATCGAACAAGATCATTGCACTATGGGGGAAGGCTAGTGTGTGCTAGCTTTCTCTCTTGCACAAGCACAAGCACATCTCGAACAACATCATTCCTCTGTGGGGTAAAACTAGTGCATGCTAACTTTCAATCTTGCAGAAGCACAAGAACATCTTGAATAACATCATTCCATTGTGGGTAAAAGCTAGCGTGTGCTACCTTTCCCTCTTTCACAAACACAAGCACATATCCAACAACATCATTTTAGCATGGAGGAAAGCTTGCACATGCTAAAATTCCCTCTTGCAAAAACATAATCAAATCTCAAACAACATCATTCCACTATTAAGGAAAGCAAGTGTGTGTTAGCTTTCCCTCTTGCATAAGCACAAGTGCATCTTGAACAACATCATTCCACCATGGGGGAAAGCTAGCGCATGCTAGCTTTCCCTCTTACACAAGCACAAGTGCATCTCGAAGAACATCATTCCAGTGTTGGGGAAAGCTAGCGCTTGCTAGATTTCCCTCTTGCACAAGCACAAGTGCAACTCGAACATCATCCTACCATGGGGGAAAGCTAGTGCATGCTAGCTTTCCCTCTTACACAAGAATATACACATCTCGAACAAGATCATTCCACTGTGGGGGAAAGCTAGCGTGTGCTAGATTTCTCTCTTGGACAAGCACAAGCGCATCTTGAACAACATCATTCCTCCGTGGGGTAAAACTAGTGCATGCTAACTTTCAGTCTTGCAGAAGCACAAGCACATCTTGAATAACCTCATTCCATTATGGGGAAAATCTAGCATGTGCTAGATTTCCCTCTTTCACAAACACAAACACATCTCGCACAACATCATTCTAGCATGGAGGAAATCTTGAACATGCTAAACTTCCCTCTTGCACAAGCACAAGCACATCTCAAACAACATCATTCCACCATTAAGGAAAGCTAGTGTGTGTTAGCTTTCCCTCTTGCATAAGCACAAGTGCATCTCGAACAACATCATTCCACCATGGTGGAAAGCTAGCGCTTGCTAGCTTTCTCTCTTGCACAAGCACATGACCATCTCGAACAACATCATTTTAGTTTTTTGCATCTTGAACATCATTCTACCATGGGGGAAAGCTAGCGTTTGCTAGCTTTCCCTCTTACACAAGAATATACACATCTCGAACAAGATTATTCCACTGTGGGGGGAAGCTAGCGCGTGCTAGCTTTCTCTCTTGCACAAGCACAAGCGCATCTCGAACAACATCATTCCTTCGTGGGGTAAAACTACTGCATGCTAACTTTCAGTCTTGCAGAAGCACAAGCACATCTTGAATAACATCATTCCATTGTGGGGAAAAGCTAGTGTGTGCTATCTTTCCCTCTTTCACAAACACAATCACATCTCGAGAAACATCATTCTAGCATGGAGGAAAGCTTGAACATGCTAAACTTTCCTCTTGCACAAGCACAAGCACATCTCAAAAAAAATCATTCCACCATTAAGGAAAGCTAGCATGTGTTAGCTTTCCATCTTGCATAAGCAGAAGTGCATATCGAACAACATCATTCCACCATGGTGGAAAGCTAGCACCTGCTAGCTTTCTCTCTTACACAAGCACAAGACCATCTCGAAGAACATCATTCCAGTGTTGTGCATCCCGAACATCATCCTACCATGGGGGAAAGCTAGCGTATGCTAGCTTTCCCTCTTACACAAGCATATACACATATCAAACAAGATCATTCCATTGTGGGGGAAATCTAGCATGTGCTAGCTTTCTCTCTTGTAAAAGAACAAACACATCTTGAACAACATCATTCCTCTGTGGGGTAAAACTAGTGCATGCTAACTTTCAGTCTTGCAGAAGCAAAAGAACATATTGAATAACATCATTCCATTGTGGGGAAAAGCTAGCATGTGCCATCTTTCCCTCTTTCACAAACACAAGCACATCTCAAACAACATCATTCTAGCATGCAGGAAATCTTGAGCATGGTAAACTTCTCTCTTGCACAAGCACAAGCACATCTGAAACAACATCATTCCACCATTAAGGAAAGCTAGCACATGTTAGCTTTCCCTCTTGCATAAGCATAAGTGCATCTTGAACAACATCATTCCACCATGGGGGAAAGCTAGCACATGCTATTTTTCACTCTTGCACAAGCACAAGTGCATCTCAAAGATCATCCTACCATGGGGGAAAGCTAGTGCATGCTATCTTTCCCTCTTACAAAAGCATATACACATCTCGAACAAGATCATTCCACTGTGGGGGAAATCTAGTGTGTGCTAGCTTTCTCTCTTGCACAAGAACAAGCGCATCTCGAATATCATCATTCCTCCATGGGGTAAAACTAGTGCATGATAACTTTCAATCTTGCAGAAGCACAAGAACATCTCAAACAACATCATTCCACCATTAAGGAAATCTAGCACGTGTTAGCTTTCCCTCTTGCATAAGCACAAGTGCATCTCGAACAACATCATTCCACCATGGTGAAAAGCTGTTGCCTGCTAGCTTTCTCTCTTGCACAAGCACAAGACCATCTCAACCAACAAAATCCACCATTGGGGAAAGCTAGCACGTGCTAGCTTTCCCTCTTGCACAAGCATAAGTGCATCTCGAACATCATTCCATTGTGGGGGAAAGATAGCATGTGCTAGCTTTCCCTCTTGCACAAGCACAAACTCATCTCACACATCATTCAACATGGGGGAAATCTAGCATGTGATAACTTTCCCTCTTACACAAGCGCATCTCAAACAACAAATTCTTTTCCAGATTTTCTAACCCAACAATATCAGGAGGAGAAATATCACCTTCATCACACTTATTTTGTTCAACTTTATCTTGCAAATTTGAGTTGTCCCTGCCACACCAATTCTCTATTTCTTCATTCTTAGACATCCATTCTTCATCTTCTTCTGAAAGAGACAGTAAAACATCATATGACCTACCCTGTAAGTAGTCTTTCACAACAGAGCCTTCATCATCAAGGTTTTCTGCACTTGTACAGTGATGTTCATCATTCTCAAGGATTGTTGAGCCTACATAGTTCCCTTGTTTCTGATCATTCTCACTTGAAATTGTATCGAGCTCTAAGACATAGCCATGTTCTTGGACAACGCATGGTTTTTTCTATCCATGTAATTATTAAAGTAAGCACATAATTGTTCCATGTATTTCATATGCATTAGAAGGTGAGAACCTATGGATACATCATCCTCTCCATCATGATTACACTCCTACATCCTATGGTAATGAGAGCCTAGCATTGTCTTATTTAGAGGAGCATTTGGATTTTAGGTCTTTTGGTCATTCAAGCTATCAAAATTTCCCAACGATTGGATTTCCAACCATTGCATATAACAAGGTAAACGATGATGACCCAACTACAAAGATGAAGTGAAATGATGTGCGTTTAATCGATGCATAACAATAGGTAGAACCTTAGGTAGAGTATTTATATGCCCCATTTTTCATCAAACTTGAGTAGCAAAAGAACCATGCAGAATACAAATTCTTAATTTGTTGTCTGAACCGTTTGTTACAATTTGAGAGGCTGCTAAGATTTAAGCTTACGAAAATGGACAACTACATGGGGGATAAACTATGCTTTATTGTAGTGCATCTGTGCTCAATCCTCTTAGCAAATATTGTTGCCAAACTATTGCAGATGATGTTCAATCCTTGTCCAATGACTATATAGGCCCACTTGATTTTATTGTCATCACTTACGAGGAAGAAATGGTCTCTAATTGAAATGTTTAAGGGATGGAGGATATGTCAACATTTCCGACAATCCCTTACTTGGAAGATTACTATGTGGGTACAGGAAAGTCATAGATTATGAAACTGGGTGACAAAGATTCCTATGTAAAGTTCTTGCAAATTTATTTAAAGTCCAACCCCATGGTCGAGCTAAGCATAGCCAACCTAGGGAAGCATTAATAGGCTTTAGGTATTATTTGTTTTGAAGAATCCATGGATTAGTTTCATCACAAAAACCAAAATGATATTGAAATCACAATTTCGGTTAGTAAAGTCCTTGTTGCTACAGAAACCCAAGAAAACATAGATAAAATCCCATATCTAATGTGTAAATCCAAACCCAAGAAAACCACACAAAGATATCTTCAGTACCCCTGACCAAGTCAACCAAGACCATGCCCACATTTAATTCACAACTCTTTCTGTCATAAACATACTAGCAAGTTAGCAACCCTTTTTGCTACCCAAACTATCTCTAGCTCAACTTCTTCGTATGATTATCCAATAAATGGCATAAGTTGGTCCTATTAGGAAGTCCCTTGGATCAGTAATCCAGTTATGATATTAAGGTTTCAAGTGTTCTTACTTATATCTGTGATCCAAATGTGATGAGTCTTCCAAGATAGCATGGGTCTGAACCCACCAATACAAATAGTCCCCGAGAATTGTTCCTTGGAATTAGTATGCATGGATAACTTTAAGAAATTCTAGAAAAGTAATCTATCATTCAACCAAATTCAATCTTCAGATCTGCAACATTAGATAAATGTTTGAAAATTTCAGTGTAATTTTGAAGGGGTAACAATTACTCTTTTAATGACATAATATTCATCATGGCATTTTGGTTAAGTATGCATATCCACAAGTAGTTGGTTTTGAGTTTGTTAGAATTAGGGAAAAAATTGAAAAACAAAATGCTTTTAAATTCTTGTTTACTAGATCAACACATATGAAAAAAGATATAAACAAATCTGAATACAAACAAAATTTCTGAGTGTAAAAAACAAACCTTTAGCTTACCTCCTCATCAATGAAAGATGTACCTGTCACATGTGTGGATGTAGACCTCTTGTATATGCTTAGAAAATTAGTTTAGGTTCATGGATCAAACCTCTAGGGTTTGATATCTGTCAATATGGACCGAGGGACAATTTTCTAAGAAATAAACCACAAAAAGGATGTTTGAGACAACCGCAACAAGTACAACAAAACCCCACAATAGAAAACAACAAGACTTCCAAAGATGAACGAGCATTAGCTATATATTTCTGTCAAAAATAGACAAAGGCATTTTATATATTTACAATGGGTCCACTCAGGCTAACTTCCAACTAAAGAAAATAGTAAACTAAATGCATATAGCAGAAGGATGGAAATACATTGTAAATAATGCAATGCATGCAACTTGAAGGTTGAAATATGTAAATAACTATCATACATGCTGCTATATAAGATAGAAAAATTCCCTCAAGGGATAGGTATTGCTAATGAGGCATCTTCCTTGGGTTGCATCATTGGTGGGGTGTCCATTAAGTGAGTGAATCCTCATGCGCCACGTCAATTCCTCCCTATTTAGCTGAAAGTGTACACACTTTCTCAATGAGTTGGGGGAATGTGGCTTCAAACAAAGATTGAGAGGACCACTTGACTTGGCTTGGGAGTTATGATTTACACTCCATGAGGTCAAAGTTATGTTTGCACTGCCAATTGGATATGATGCACACATATAGTAGTGTATATTTTTCAAAAGGGGGTTGGTAATCTCGGATGGTATCTACTAGGTGAGATATCTAAACTTCATCTTGCAAAATAGAAGGTTTATACAACTTAAAGTTATTAATGGTCACCACGTCATGAACGTACAATCCTTAGGGAATCTACAGATGATATGCATCATCATTGATATTTTGTATAATGGTGTGTGACACATAATGTATAGGTTTGAGTTTTTGATTCTATTGTCCTTTGAAACATTGCTTGTTCAGATATAAACAAACTTTATCCACACTTGAAATTGTGTAGGAAATATATGACAGTCTTGTATTGAGAATTTGAATCTGCTATTGTTGTTGCAACTTGTGAATGGATGTGCTACAATTTTAAACAATGGATGAAGCATGTTTCTATTCATGTTGTTGGTGTGGGGAGGTTGTCGGATGAAGAGTGACTAGTATCTCATAAGGATAGTCAGGGGTTGATACCCATATCATGCTTCAAATGGTAGGTACCTTGTTGGTTTATTCACTTCCCTCTTATAGTTTTGTTGTAGTACATGTAAATATATATCACACTATTTATTGCAAGTGTAATAAATAGGAAGTGCATGTACTAAAATGTGAATCGTCACTTTATTCTATCCATGTGTTTGAGGGTGAAAGGATATAGAAAGATAAAATCGACATCCTAGTAATTTCCATAGTGTTTTCCAGAAGGTGTATAGAAAGTCTGAGTCATGATCAAAGATAATGTCAAGAGGTAGACCAAAACAAGAAAAAACATGAGAGAAGAAGAGTTTGTTGTTACACAGTGGCTTTGATACACAATATAAAGATGGCCATTTTTGAGAAACAATGAAAACCAATGTAAGATACCTCCTTAGATACATTATCGGGTGTGCTTCTATATCCACAAGACTGTGTGTATTTTTGTTTAATTTTTTGATTCAGGTAATTTGACAAATAGTTCGTATACAGTCTTCTTACAAGAGTATGTAAATTAAGATGAAACTTATAATGTTCACATTGATATATTGGCACAATTCAGAGAGTATTTGTTGCACTCTATTGCTTAAACTAGATGGAAAATAATGACAATATCAGTCTCAATACATAGAATAAAATAAATAGAAGAACCTAGGTTATGCAATCTGTGTGTGTTCTTCAAGATCCCATCTCTCCAAGGAATAATCAACAATAGTATTTATGGAATATATCAGCTTGTAGGTGCCCTGAATATTGCAACAACGCTACCATAGATGGAGCTAGTGTAAGGAAACCCCGCAACCTCCACACAACAAAAACGAGTCTCAGAATGAGGAACTCTATCCAGAATAGTAAAACGACCTGTAGCATCTTGGATACTTGCCCAGCCAATGAATGAGAGACTCATAATAAGGGAGAATAGGGTCAGATTTGGCCCTGTTGATTAAAACTCGTCCCACAAATGCGACCTTTATGCAAGAATTCATGCCCAGAAAAATTCGTCCCACCTTAGTAGCAGTCGCCCTACTCATAACACGACCCTCTAGTGGGTAAATCAACTTCCTCTTGAGTAAACAACCTCTGTCTCATTCAAATGTGCACCCAACAAAGAAGAATAAGAACCCAAATGAGAGATTTGACCCCCCTTCTCAAAGTCTTCTTTAACACAGGGATCAATGTCATCGAGAAATCTTTAGTTCTCACAAGAAAACAATAATCAAGATAACTCTGCTAACCATGAATTCCAATGAATAAATCTGAAATATAGATGAAGGGTTTCCAAAAACCCTCGTCTCTCTTCTCAAGAGCTCTCACAAATATTTTTATGAAATGAGCAAATACAAAAATGAGGGGCACTTCCTCTTTTCCCCTCTTTTATTTCTCATTGAATTAATTCTCGCTCACTTGACTTTTAATTTTCTTCTAAAGTCATTTTATGCTTGCACACTTTATAATTTTTAAGTGACTTTATTTTTCCTAAGATCCATGTCTCCCTTTTTCCCCTTTTCACTTTATAAAGTCATTTCCTAGGAAAAAGTTGAGTTCCCTAGGTAACTTTTCCGACTTAGGCTATAGGAACCAATTTAGGCTAGCGGAACCATTCCTTATGCTTCCTAGGCCAACAGGGACATTACAGTCCTCCCTGCCTAAGATTGTTTGTCCTCAAGCAACTGTAGAATGAAACACTTATAGTATTTAAGGCCTCCAAGAAAACTCTACAGTGTATTCACTATAAAAGGTGATGGCCATGTAGCAAGTTCTTGAACCTTAGTAGGGTTAGGGAGAATACCCTCTTATCCAATTAGAAAATCAAGATATCGCATTAATTGTTGTTTGAAGAATGGATTCTTTCATTTGACCTAGTATATTTTGTGGACATGAAATAGTTCCAATACAGTGTGCACAAGTTATAGATGGTCCTCCCATGTGCCATTGAAAATAAGAATTTCATCTAAATATATAACAAAAATATGACACAATTGGACTGGAAATTTCATTTATTACTCTCGTAAAGGTGGCGGGGGGATTGATGAGATCAATAGGAATCACCAACCATTCATATAGACCAAATCTAGTTTTGAAGAAAGTCTTCCATGTATCCTAGGAAGCCATGCAAATTTGATGGTAGCATGTTGTTAGATCTAACTTAATAAAGTACATGGAAGTTGGTTCCCTTAAGATAATCTAGTAGATCATTAATTCATGGTAAAGGATAATGTTTTTTAATAGTGACTAGATGCCATTCTTCATTTTCTTTCTTAAGGATAATGAAGACTAGGGATCCAAAACCTTCAAGGTGAAGAGATAGGTTATATGTGGCCATATTCAAGTATATATTGGATTTTATTTTATAATTCCTTGACTTCAATTAGAGATAAGTGATAGTTTTGGGAATTGGGAATAGACTTGAAGCCAGAGACTTTTGGACTTTTCCCACCAGTATTCCTCTTCTAGTTCGCAGGCCGAATGAAGAGATTGGTGCAAATTTGCTTCTTTTTCTAGAATTTCTTTGGTTATTGTTGTTTCTTCCATATTGGTTTGAAGAGTTTCGATATTTTGTTGGGCTTCCAGATGGGATTGCATGGGGGACTTATTCTCTTTTGCCCAGATTTTGAGGGATTTTTTAAACCTTCGGAGATTTTCTTCCCAAATGAAGAATGGGGAGTCAATGACTGGAGTGTTCCATTGTTCCCAATTCATTTGGAAGAATCCCTCATGCTGAATCCATATAGGGTTGAAGCGGAAAGGGATTGGACCTGCAATACAATACTATATCAATACCAATACCATACCAATATCAATACCATACTATACCATACCAATACAATACCGTACTAATATCAATACCATACTATACCATACCAATACTAATACCAATACTATACCATACCAATACCAATACCATACCAATAGCTATGCCATACTATACCATGCCATACTAATACCAATACCAATCCCATACCATACCAATACCAATACCAATACCAATACCAATACCAATAGCAGTACCATACCATACCAATACCAATATCATTGCATGGCAATGGTATGCATTAGCAATGATATTGCATGCCAATGACATGCATACCAATACCAATACCATTGCATGAAAATGGTATGCATTGACAATGATATGCATACCGATGCCATACCAATATCAATACCATACTATACCATACCAATACCAATACCATACTATACTGTACCAATATCAATACCATACTAATATCAATACCATACTATACCATGCCAATACCAATACCAATACCAATACCAATGCCATACCAATAACAATACCATACTATACCATGCCATTCCAATACCAATACCAATCCCATACCATACCAATACCAATACCATACCATACCAATACCAATAGCATTGCATGGAAATGATATTGACACCTCCTCTTCCTTATGTGAAGCTCTGTTACTAATATTGCTTGCATGAATGAAATCCTCATCATAATATTTTGTTAGTGTATGTGTTAATGTACACAAATGGTTTTCCAAGGTACAAAAAATATTAATGAAAGTGTGCTTCACAAGATACAACCTTTATCAACAAGTTTTATTTTTATTTGTTTTGTTCATCTCAAGATGTTATTAGCCCTTAAATGACAATAAGAATTAAAAGTTTCATCAGAACTAGATTAGTTCCATGCACCTTTCATTAATGACCTCTTCTTTGCAAGTAATGTTGTGATGCTTTTAAAATGGGGACTCTGATGATTGTTGGAAGTATTCTTGATGGCCCTTGTGATGTGATTCACCATCATGAGATTTGAGAGATTTTTAAATTGCCTCCTTTTTAAATACCTTTCTTGCGGGACCTTTCTCTCAGGTATAGATTCTGGTGCACATGATGGCACACTCCTTCAATGTCGGTTAGATTGGTTTTTGCAAACTCTTGTTTCTCCTTTTTGTCTTCATCTTATTTTATCATGTGTATACACAAACAATAGAGCATATACATCCAGACTTGACAAACAATGGGTGGAAAACTAGAACTTCTTCTAGCGTTAGCCTTGTTAATATCTTTCTTATGGTTGTCTTTAGTATTTACTCCCATGGACACCTCCTCTTCCTTGTGTGAAGCTCTGCTACTAATATTGCTTGCATGAATGAAATACTCATCATAATATTTTGTTAGTGTATGTGTTAATGTACAAAAATGGTTTTCCAAGGTACAAAACCTGTTAATGAAAGTGTGCTTCACAAGATACAACCTTTATCAACGGGTTTTTTTTTTTATTTGTTTTTTTCATCTCAAGATGTTATTATCTCTTAAACGACAATAAGAATTAAAAGTTTCATCAAAACTAGATGAGTTCCATGCACCTTTCATTAATGACCTCTTCTTTTCAAGTAATGTTGTGATGCTTTTAAAATGGGGACTTTGATGATTGTTAGCAGCAAGGCATGAGGTCAAACATGTGCATCTTTACCAATGTTATAAGTGCATGTGCTCAGTTAGCAACAATGCAATAGGGTAATCAACTTCATGTTCAAATCATCAAGTTTGGACTTGATTAAGATATTATTGATGCAAATTCCCTCATTACCATGTATGCAAAATGTGGGAGTCTAACCAGTGGATGCCAAATTTTTGAAGAAATGTCAGAGCACGATGAAATCTCATGGAATGCTATGATATCAGGCTATGCTTTACATGGATATGGAAAAGAGGGGATGCAACTGTTTGAGAAAATGAAATAGGCAGGTGTAATTCCATGCGAGAGAGAAATGTCATATCATGGAATGTCATGATTGCAGGATATGCCCAGCATGGAATGACCGAGGAAGCACACCTGCTATTTGATAACATCCTTGAATGAAATGTGGCTTCATGGTATGCTATGACATCTGGATATATGCAGAATGGCCATAATGAGGAACCACTCAAACTATATTCCTTAATGTGAGAGAGAGGCATGAGGTCAAACATGCCCATCTTTACCAATGTTATAAGTGCATGTGCTCAGTTAGCAACAATGCAACAGGTTAAGCAACTTCATGTTCAAATCATCAAGTTTGGACTTGATTAAGATATTATTGCTGCAAATTCCCTCATTACCATATATGCAAAATGTGGAAGTCTAACCAATGGATGCCAAATTTTTGAAGAAATGCTAGAGCATGATGCAATCTCATGGAATTCTATGATATCAAGCTATGATTTACATGGATATGGAAAAGAGGGGATGCAACTGTTTGAGAAAATGCAACAGGCAGGTGTAATTCCATGCCAGAGAGAAATGTCATATCATGGAATGCCATGATTGTAGGATATGCCCAGCATGGAATGACCGAGGAAGCACGCCTGCTATTTGATAACATCCCTGAACGAAATGTGGCTTCATGGTCTTCTATGATGTCTGGATATGTGCAGAATGGCCATAGTGAGGAAGCACTGAAACTATATTCCTTAATGCAACAGAGAGGCATGAGGTCAAACCTATGCATCTTTAGTAATGTTATAAGTGCATGTGCTTAGTTAGCAGCAATGCAACATGGTAAGAAACTTCATTCTCAAATTATCAAGTTTGGACTTGATTCATATATTATTGCTACAAATTCCCTCATTACCATGTGTGCAAAATGTGGGAGTCTAACCAGTGGATGCCAAATTTTTGAAGAAATGCAAAAGCATAATGCAATCTCATGGAATGCTATGATATTAGGCTATGATTTACATGGATATGGAAAAGAGGGGATGCAATTGTTTGATAAAATGCAATAGGCAGGTGTAATTCCAGACCTGATCACCTTTGTTACGGTTCTTGTTACAGTTCTTTCTACGTGCAACTTGGTTTTCCAATATGAATTTGGGTTTGTACTATGCCAGGAACCTGGATTTTCATAGCCAAACCCCTTTATTATTTTTGACCCTTTTTTTTCTTTTTTTCTTTTTCTTCCCTGGATGGAAGTGAGATAAAATGGAGTATGTGTTAATATTATGGTAGCTAAAGAAGGTATTTACCTTCACATGTAAACCTGATGAGAATAGAATATTTTGGGAAGTAAGAAGAAACCCTAATGAGTTGTCTAATAACCCTAGAAGACAAGTCGGCTCAAAAGGATAATTGGTATTAGGTTATTAGCCTACAAGAGAAGAAGTCGGCCAGAAGAAATATCATATACTAAGTAAATAGACACCCAGAATGAGAAGTCGGTCTAGGCAGTTATCCATAACTAGTATAAATACAGGAGGTCAGTCTTCATTCTGGCATGCATTCTTAGAATTGCAGAGTAACACTTGTGCACATTGCAGTTGCCCAGTTTTTTGCGCAAGTTTGGTGGAGAGTTATCGTTCCAGCTGCTGCAGCTAGAAGATTACGTTCTGGCTTGGACTATCTCTTGGTTATGGTTTGGACTATTTGATCAGCTCTTGTTTGGTGCACTATCCTTGGGGAAAGGTGCACTACCCTTTGTTTGGCTATCTAGCCTAGGGTTTTCTTCTGGAGTGATTGTTTGTCAAGGTTAAGGTGCTCGGAGGGTGGCTTCTGCTTATGGTTGGGTGACAATAGTGATATTGTCAATGGTAAAACAAGCACATCCATTATATTCTAAATCACTATTGCTAGGGTTACTAGCAGGTGCAGTTACAGAAACCTTAACCCTCTTGTTGAGGCACCTTAAGTGAAGGGATTGACCTAATTTTCGGATAGACCAATGCACCCTAGCCTAGCGCATATCTTGGTACTCTTAGCAAGCCCAGATGTCAAGATTGAGTTTTTGGTCAAATCTAGGGCTGACCAAGTCAAAGTAGCCATGACTTACTCTATGAAGTCAGAGTCAAAAAACAAGTTAGATGGAGCTTCTAACTTCAGAGCGTGGAAGACAATGATTGACCTCATCCTTCCCAAGAATAAAGTGTTGGATATCATGAAAGGAAAGATCGTGGAATTGGAGTTTGAAGAAGGAAAAGAAAAGGAACCACAAAATGTTGCAATTATGGAGAAGTTCAAAGACAGTGACATCAATTCCATAAGTATCATAGTGGACTCTATAAAAGACCACTTGATACCCTACATCTCCCATATTGAGTCATCGAAGAAGATGTACGATGCCCTAACAAGCCTCTTCTCAGTCATAAACATTGGAAAAGTAATGAGTCTGAAGAATGAGCTCCATGACATGAAGATGAATGATGATGACAACATAACATTAGACTTTGTGAGGATATCTTAGTTAAGAGATCAACTACAAGCTATTGAAGAGATCATATTAGAGAAGGAACTGGTAAATATAGTACTCAATGGTCTTCCCAAGACATGGGATGCATTTTTTGCAAGCATGAACACAAGGAAGGAGTATTCTACATTTGAAGAACTTTGGACTTGCTGTGCTCAAGAAGAATCAAGGATCAGTGAAAAAGAGAAACCCCAAAGAAGTACAATAATCAAGCCTTTATATCAAGATTCAAGAATTTTAGGAACAAAAGGAAGTTTGGTTCAAGCAAGAAGCCAAATCAAGAGAAAGACATGTCAGAAATACAATGCTTCAATTGTCGAAAGCATGGTCACTACAAGAATCATTGTCCTGAGCTAAAGAAAAGGAAGGGGACACACGAAGCATCAGTTGCCGAAGAAAAAGAACCTACAAAGAAGACCAAGCAGTATAAAACAAACTTCTTCTTATAAGACAAGGTAACAATACTCTTCATAGTTCTTGTACATATCATGTTTTCTGTATGTATCTTGCATATATACTTCTTAGAAGTTAGTGTGTTCAAAGAGAAACTATACCTATGGAAGAAACAAAAAGGATTTCTATCATTATGACTACAAGTTAGACAATACAAATGAAAGGATGAAGTACATCAAACAATTCATGTGGAAGTTATTACATAAGTAAAAGCTGCAAGATAAGATGAAATCCGAATCAATCTTGAAGTAAAAGAAAGGAAGAAGTCAACAATCAAGAAGAAATTGGAGAAAGACTTATGACACCTTGCAGAAGGCAATAAGGATCCGGACGGAAGTGTGGATTATGGAGGGAGAAGACTATATATTTCCAAAAGAAAAACATGCACTCATACATGAAGCAAGGATTAGGAGGGAGCTAATCCTATGATCCATTGAAGATGATGAAGTATATATCCATGGCAACAACCATGAAAGGCAGTACGTGTTTAGTTCAACCTTAGAATAAGTATTCTTTGAAGAGGAGCCTTAAAGTATCTCTGGTCGTCCATCCACATCCATCATCCTATGATGAAAGAAAGAAGTGGAATATCTAGAGCATGGAGTCTATAAGAAACTCCATGCATCCAAGAGCTAAAGAGAAACATGAGGAAAAACATGAAGATTCCAAGAAAGAAAGAAAAGCCAGAAAAACCTGTCATTGTATCAAGAATCACAAGATTACCAACCTGATATGAAATCACTAAAAGAAATCAAGCAGAGGAACTAAAAGTTGTGATGAAGAAAAATGTATAGAAGACTTATGAATGAAATCACTGGGAGATCTAGAACTATAGGTTCTCCCAGATGGAGGGAAAAGACTATGATGATTACTCATTCTAGTAAACCAAACATACCTCTACACGAGTCATTATATCATTTGCAATATCCATGGGTTGTAGCTCTACATTAGATGAATGCAAAGACTGTTCTCCAGAGAAATTGAACAAAGAGTGTATGAAGAGCAACCTCAAGGCTTTGAGGTATACTAGAAAGAGACCCTTGTATGCAGATGGAAGAAGACAACTTGGTGGAGAACCTCCAATGCACAACATAAGTGTGGTGAAGATTTTATATAACAGAAATATTTAATCATAATGATTACTTAGAAGATTAGGATGATGGATTGCCAATCCATGACAAAGATCTCATGATGATAGAAGAAGTACCACATGGATATGTTCCAGTTTGACCCTTGCCATGATGTTGTGAGTTAGTAGGAACCAAAGAGGAATGCAACAATGATATACTTTATTGATTAGAGCTATATGAAGCCTTCATAAAAAACCAATGTTCCAGACCGAAGTACATTTGAGATCAAACATTACATTATCCGTGATGAAGTCTGGAAAGGAGAAAGTGGTTCTCCAATACATATCTCCATAGATGAGAAGATAAGAAGACATTTTGGTAAAGCTTCTGTCCAATATGAGAAAGAGTTTGTGTACTCAAGCTAGAGCTCGTGAAGACGACTTCCTTATTGAAAAAGGAAGAGATGACAATCAGGTTGGGAGGGAGAACTGATGTGTTATTGATTGATGGAAAATCATTTTTCAGTTCGAAAAATGGTCCAGGATGAGAAGTTCCTTTCCATATTCGGAAAGTGGTTTGAGATTTCTGACAGACAGGCATTTTCCAGTTTGGAATATGGTCCAGATCGAATGGTCATTTTCGTAATGAAAATGGTTTGATGGATTGTTGATGTACCATAGAATACGATTTCCCATTGTGGTTAACATGGGGAATGGTCTAGGGAAGTCTCTCTTCTTGAGGGTTACTCAAGAAGACTGGTCGGCCTCGCCAGAAAGTGATTTCCCATTGTGGTTAACATGGGGAATGGTCCATTTTGGAGGTTGGTGCAGGACAGTCATTTCCTTAGGAAATGGTCCAAACAGTTATTCCTTAGGGCAGATTCATTCTCTCCAGGTTTCACTTTGTTTAGTGCCAGAGGAATGGCCCAGGGTGGGGAATGGTCCAGGTTCAACAATCAGGGACATACATTCCTTGGTGTAGAATCATTCTCTCCAGGTTACACTTTGTCTAGTGTCGAAGGAATGGCCTAGGGTGGGGAATGGTCTAGGCTCAGAAATCAGGACAGTTATTCTTCCTTTCTTGAGAAGAATAGTCTAGATAACTCATCATTGATGTTTGACCTTCTGAGGGCATATGCTCTTCCAAGATCTCACAGATGTGAGTGGAAGAATGACCCAGATGATTCAATTTATATCATAACATTATTTCTATGCAGGTTGATATCAGATGATTGTTATGAATACTGTATGACTCTTGACAGTAGATGTATACTACTGTGGTGGATGTGTTCCACTGTTTGTGACTATATGTCACTGATCAAGTACCTATGTGCTACTTGGTGTGGTAGTGTACCACTGGATTGCAGTTGTGTACTACTATGGATAGACACAATTGTGTTCTATTGAATGATATTGTTCTGATTACCTTGAATACTATCAACAGTGTTGAAAATGATTATCAGCTAGATGGATGATCAATCGATAGAGATTTCCCAGATGAAAAATGGTTCAAGACATTTATTTTTCTAGGACACATGTCCAGATTAGAAGAATGGATCTTTTGTCACTCTATGGTGTGAGTGACTTATCCAACATCATGTCTAATTACTTAGATAGAGTATGGTTTCGAGAGATGATTCAGTTGATGACACTAATGGTGATAATGATGCTCATGATCTAGTCATGAGATAGTCTATACAACTATGTTGATGCTACCGGGTGAATGGTATGTTTGTGCTCAAGACCATTACCTATAATACCTCCCTAGGTAGGAGGGAGTGTTAATATTATGGTAGTTATGGGAGGTATTTACCTCCACATGTAAACCTGACAAGAATAGAATATTCCAGGAAGAAAGAAGAAACCCTAATGAGTTGGCTAATAACCCTAGAAGACAAGTCGGCTCAAGAGGATAATTGGTATTAGGTTATTAGCCTACAAGAGAAGAAGTCGACCAGAAGAAATATTATATACTAAGTAAATAGACACCCAAAATGAGAAGTTGACCCATGCAGTTAGCCAGAATTACTATAAAAAGAGGAGGCCAGTCTTCATTCTGGCAGGCATTCTCAGAATTGCAGAGTAGCACTTGTGCACACTGCAGTTGCTCAGTTTGTGCTAAAGTTTGGAGGAGAGTTGTCGTTGCAGTCGTTGCGGCTAGTAGGTTACGTTTTGGCTTGGACTATCTCTTGGTTATGGTTTGGACTATCTGATCAGCTCTTGTTTGGTGCGCTATCCTTGGGGAAAGATGCGCTACCCTTTGTTTGGATATCTAGCCTAGGGTTTTCTTCTAGAGTGATTCTCTGTCAAGGTTAAGGTGCTCGGAGGATGGCTTCAGCCTATGATTGGGTGAAAATAGTGATATTTCCCATGGTAAAATGAGCACATCCATTATATTCTAACAGTAGGGAAGTAGGGAAAGCTTAGGAAAGTAACATAGGTTGAAGTCATGATCTAGGAGTAGATGGATAGATGGATAATAGGTCTAGACTTCAATGGTAGTTGATGGAGCTTAACATACTGTATGGATGATGAATGAAACCATGAACAATATGAAATATGAAAGGTTTATTTGGCAATGGATGTGACTTGAAAATGAATTTGTCTTCTTCTGATGATTAGTTTCATGCCCTTTGGTTTGATCTCAATCCATCTTATAAGATTGTTGGTGTTGTTGGTCAACAACTGAAAGCAACTTTCAAGAGCTTTGAGTTTCATCAGATGAACTGAACATTAGGTGAATTTCCTCTTTTTTTTATTTGAATATTTGCACTTCATATTCGTAGATGTGAATTTTTAAATATTAACTTTGAAAAGTCCTCATCCATGGAGTTCACCCTTTGAATCTCCTTGTGACCTGAAAAAAAAAACATAGCACTTACCTACAATACAATATTAGATGATGAAGGAAGAGAGGTGTATAGTATCTCGTCTTCCATTAAATACAATAAATACTTTGAAAACAAGTCCAAAGATGATATTCAAATAAAATGCATTTGTTTTACCCCTTTTAGGAATGGTGGCCAACCTAGACCTCCTAGCGGTATTTTATTCGCACAATATTCGTTTTATGTACGATTAGAGTGATTCAAAATCCAAGTTAAAGTGAATTCATGTGGATACTTCTAGTATAAACATGGTTTCAAAATGGTTTAATATGATATGCTAAAAATGATGAACAGTTCACTGTTTGATAGAGATGCTTGTGAATGTTTGACTAGACCAATAGTCACTATTTGGAGTGTAACTTTTTCGTTAAAGATCCGATCGATGTGATTACACTTGGAGAGTAAAGTAGATTCATTTTTCTATATCTAGTAGAAACAGGGTTTTAAAACCCTTAGGTTTGATATCACAAAATGTCTGATGAACAGACCTAGGAGGCATATTTTTACTATGTTGATTTGAAGACATGTAGTCACTAAATGAGTCATAACTTTTTCATTTGACCTCCAAATGGGATGATTCAAATTTTGTTTCGAACTATACTTGCATATATATCTCCCATATAAACAGGTTTTGAAAATACGATGATTTTATATGTGAAGTATGCCTATGAATAGTCAAGACCTAGAATTGTCACCATGCAGATTTGTTTTTAACAAAAAGTTAGTATTTTGAGCATAACTTTTTCATACGATATCAGATTGAGGTGATTCAAATTGATTTAGAAACTAGATTCCAAGGGCTACATTTCATATAAATATCATGTAAAAAAAAATGTTTCCATTAGACCCCTCAAATCAAGGTTGTACTAACTCTATCCTCAAAATTTCACTTGAGACCTAGTTTCTATTTTTATCATATCTTTTTGACTTGTGATCCAAATTGAAAATTTCAAAATGGATTTAAAAACTAGATTTCAAGAGATATATTATTTAAAAACATGTTTTCAAAATGATCCTATATGGTTACCCAAAATAAGATTGTCTTCACTGTATTTTTCCATGAAATCCTTTCAAATGACTATTGAACAATGATTTGAAGAATTATTCATAAAAGTTTGAAGCAAAAGTCTTATTTATTTTACCTGTTTGTTTATTTATTCTATTATATCCTACACTATTGTTGAAAAATAAGTCATTCTCTCAAGTATAACAGAATTTCCAATGCATCCATTTGTGTAACAAGATCATAAGTAGACTCACATTCAAGTTTGAAAAATATACTTTAATGAATGCTTGGACATGAAAAATTTGTTGATCATAAAGATTTGATGCTAAAGAATGTTGAAAAATGGAGTGGTTTTTTGGCCTAATGACTAATTGAAACCAAATTTTGAATTGATCTTGGTTTTCTTGGCTCTCCTTAATTGTTATAGCACAAAGCTCTTCTTGTGGAACTTGTTCAAAATCTTGAAAGCACGAGGGATCTTGTGATATACATGCTAGAAATTATTCAATTTCTAGATCTAATGTTTGATCTTCATTGCATGTCATCCATGACTCATTGATTTCCTTAGATAGATAACTAGAAGAAGCTTCTAGGTTCTCTTCTTGTGGATCCTCTTCATGGATATTTTGTTCCTCTGACCCCTTATCATGTTAGCTTAGTTAAATGAAAGATCTTATGTTAATGGTTCACCCTAGAAAAGTGACATTGGGTTGAGAGTAGTGCCCCATGTTATGATAATTGTTTTGAATGAAAGTGCCCATGTTGTAATAATTTTGTTGAATGAAAGTGCCCCTTGAAAAGTGACTTTTATGAAACAATACCCTCAATCGTCCCAACTTAGCCAAATGGAAGTGCTCATGTGACTTTCACAAAATCATGACCCTTTTCATGACAACTTAGCCAAATGAGAATGCATTTGTTAATGGTTCACTCCTCGAAAGGTGGTTTTGAGGGAATAGTACCCCTTTTGGTAATGGCTTAGTGGAATATAAGTGTTTTGTGTTAATGGTTTGCCCCTAAAAAAGTGACTTATATGGAATAGTTCTCTTGTTGGGGACAACCTCATTGAATGGAAGTGCTTGTATTAATGGTTCACCTCTCGAAAAGTGATGTCGACTATATCACACCCGTTTTTGCGGTAGCTTGGCCAAATGAGAAGTGTTTGTGTGAAATAGATTAATCTTGAAATAAAAAGATCCTCTTTCCGACATAATTTCAGAAATAATTCTCATGAAACAAATTTCAATATATGATATGATCAAAGTTTCATCATAATCAAATTTTCATATAAAATATAACTTTTAATGTAGAAATTATACACCATGTACATTGTCTTAAGTGAATGCAATAGAAAAACCCTTTTAATTAAAGCAATATTGAAGACTTGCATGGTGCATATCACCCGCCTAACTTTTATTCCAATAAATTTTTGCCACTTCTAAGTCTACCCTTACCCTCCAAATTTTATTAATATTATTAATATTTCCCTATTTTCTCCACTACCCCGAGATAATAGGGAAAAATTAAGTAAAAGGAAATTTAACTTATATTAATAGAAAGTGCTTTTAGCTTATATTAATAGAAAGTAATTTTAACCTAAATTAAAACCAATCTTAACCAAATTTATTACAAGGAGGGAATTTGGCAATTCAGGAGTTGAAGAACCACACTGGAGCTGAGTGTTGAAGCACAAGGAGCAAGGCACGTAGAACAGAGATCTGGGCATCCTGATTTTGGCTACTGGGCAGAGTGCAAGCAACAACAGAAGGGGCAAGGCATGTAGAACAGAGATCTGGGTATCCTCAATTTGGCAACATCTTCATCTGGGCATCCTCTCTTTGGAGGTACACAAGTCATTTGTTTTTTTATCGTCTTATTTACAAAAGTAATGTTCTTGACATTAAAATTGGTTTTTGCCCTAGTTTTTTCACCCCAACAAGAGAAGATCTAGAGAAATTTAGTCATAAAATTAGAAACTTAGTCAATAAGTTCTCAATCCATAGATAAATCCTCCTTATAAACACCCTCGATCAGACGCCCTACATTAGGAACGAGACCTACCTCCATCACACTGAGGTAATAAAAGACGTGGTTGATTACAACGATACACAGGTCACATAGAGCTCATTTACTTATTACTTACCTAAAGACGTGGTTCTTTTTTTGCTTATGGGTTAGAATAATATGATGAATCAACGAAACATGTGGTAATAAAAAAATATCCTCAGTAAATGATCCAAGTGCAGAGGTAGTTCGAGATAGGGCTGGAACTTGCCAATTGCTAAGAATGATGAACCAGCTGGCGGAATTGGAACTTGGACTGAAATTTGAATTGGAATTGGAGTCTTCCTTTTATTTACGTAAGATCTGACTCTGCCTTGAGCAATTGGAACTTGAACCAAAATGATGTTTGCAACTTATTTGCGACTGGATGGATTGGATTTTTATGCCTTAGCTGTCCTAGCCTTTACCTTTTCTATTTCAAATGGCTCTGTTTAAATGGGCTATGGTCTTACCTCCACGAATTAAACTAGATATGCAATTGGATCTTAAGAAACTAGTTATGGATATAGGAGTTATTCCTATAGATGGCCCCTCCTATCAATGTAGTCAGAGCTAGTGCCCCTGTCCAAGAGATGGGATCTTTTAGGTAAGCTACCTAATTCAACATATCTACTACTGCTCCGATGATCAAACCAATAAATGAAACCTTGTAAGAACTTGAAATAGTAAGTCAATCCATTCTTAATTTCTTTCATTCATATTGAAGAATCATACCCTAAATCATGAACAAAATCCAACAATCGACTGAACTCTTGAGAAAGAAAGTTCTCAACTGATGTGAATCAATTGAATAGTAGGGGGGTTAAATTCTAGATAAATATATTTTTCGTTCATTCAAAAAGTGGGGTTGAGATCTCAGATCAATCAATCATCTCAAAAGTTAGGATCCCCTGCTATTTCACTCGTCCTTGACATGCCCCAACCTAAAAGATGATCAGAAGAGGGAGCACACTCTTAAGATGAAAGAAATTGATTCTCTAGAGAAGATGGCTCTCCTAGGTCAGGTCTTCACTCTCTTGAGGAAATGGGAAAACAAGCACACTCTCTATCATGTCCTGTGAGTAAATAATGGAAAGAAAAATACTTTGTTGTAAAGTTTTAAGCTATTGGTTTGTTTTTAGAGGAATTATGTGAAGGAGAAAGGATATGGATCCTCTCTAGTCTGATCCTTGTTTGGAAAGGCTAATCAAGAGATGGAATCTCTTCCACCCTATGTCCCTCAACCCTTTCAATAGCCCAAATAGACTTTCAACCACACTTTGGCTACACAAGATACTACTACTAGAGGTTTTAGTGGTGCAAGGAGTACACAACACTAGACTTGGAGAATCATGGATTTAGAAAAAACTGAGGATGTTCATAGGCAATAGAAAAGGCATGGGGAAAAATTGCAAAGCTATGACATTAGAGTGAGAACCCTGTCAGATTTGGTCCATAAATTGGAGGCACAACAACAAAAGTAGTTCCAAAAGATAATGGGCATCCTTGAAAAGCATGGGGAAAAAATCACAGGTATTCAAATGGATTGCTACAAACTGAAGAAAAGTTGTTGGTTACATAAGCAAGGAATACACTTTAGATTCTACGGCTCCACAGTCAACAGTACAAGAAGACAATAGAGAGCGAGAAGAAGACAATATACAACAACACAAAGAAACTGAATAAACAAGAAAGAATGATAATTAACCTGCAGGAGACACATGGTACCAAGTTTTTCAATGTTCTAGGGGGATGTGCCCCCCATGTTTCCCACGCTTCAGGGGCAGGGGACACCTGGGGAAATGTTTACCAACACCCCCATTTTGGGGAAATGAGAGGAAACGTTTCACCAATGTGGGGGACATGGGTAAATTTAGCAAGAGGTTGACAATTTTTCCTCATTTTTCGCTTGCCATAACTAGGCTCAACTTACAACTCATCAATATGTTTCAAACAAGTTATTACAACAGCCCCATTGATGCCCGAAAATGATCTTAGACTGTCTTCATCCTGAGGAGATCAATTATGATTATAAACACCACTTGGAACATGCCCTACCATATTCTACAACCAGGGTGTTCTAGGAAAGAGACCCTCAAATGGAAACAAAATATTGCTTCCTTTTGTGATGAGAAAGCCATAAGTCTTTCATCAGTCAAATTTATTCACCACACCCATCTCTTAATACATATGAAAGTGTTCTATTTGTTGTAAGTGCTGGTCAAAAGTTCAATATTTAAATTTTATACAACGTGTGAGTGAATGCTGATTTGTTTCCTTCTACCACAATTCCAAATCAGATTAATACAATGGATAATGGGGATAGTCTTGGAGCATTTTCTATATGACCTTTCTACATCTCCGGGCTAAATTTTTTCTTTTACCACAACCACAAAGTTTGGGAATCTCCAAGCATTCCAACACTCAATATTGCATACTGAATCCATTTATCAAAAAGTCACTTTGTATGAGGTCAAGAATAGACTTATCAAAAGTTGAAAATATTCCTTGGGATCCAGAGCCTCATTTTCTAGAATGGCCACATATATTACAACAACAACATAGTTGGCACTTTAAATTTATTGGAAAATGGTTTATCATGGTTATAAGAAGTTATTACTCTCATCATTTGCTACAATTTGCAGTCAGCCAAAGAAGGCCCATGATTGGAGTACTTTCCTATATGTGTAATTAAACCACACCGACGTACTAAGCTTTTTATTGAAAAAATATGTAGTGATGTCCACCTGGTAGATCCTAAGTGGAAACAAATTTTGTAAAGTGAATGTAAATTTTGGCATATTTTTGGGCTTAGACTAAGATGCATTTATTCACAATAGGATAGAGTGTTTGTGTAGGTGATAAAAGACTTGTGGCTACTGATTCTGTACTCTTTGTTTGGAATAAGAAAGAACAACCATTGCTGGGAATTAAACAAGAAAATAGATCATAAGTTGTAAATTCCCTCATCTGTACTCTCAAGGCTTTGAGTGATAACATGCATATATAACTCCATGCAACTTTAACTCATGCCACTAATACAACTAGTTGATTTACTATTTTTCATAATCTGAAGGCAAGTTCATATGAATTTGTCATATGTTTGGATAAATATATAAAAGTAGTTTATCATACTCATGTTTTTATTGGAGGAAATTTGAAATAGAAGAGTTAGGTATTTCCAGATACGTGGGTATCATAATTGGCACAAATGACTTAGAGTATAATCGATAGTGAAAATTCACATTGGTATGTCGATTAAAGTTGGTTTGGCATGGTGTTGTACCTGGGTAAGAAAATGAGGTTATTTCACTAGAGAGATTGATGTAGAGATGTTGGTCAATTTGGGTGTTTTGTGGGCATTTGATCATTGATCAAAGTTCATTAGTTATCAAAAGTTGCCTTTGATTATTTTTTCATCACAAATTCCATATTAAAAACTCTTAATCTTCGATCTGCTGAGGTCCTGCTACAAAACGAGGGAGACAATGATATTGGTAGAGATACTATTCGGCTGGAAAAATAGGTTAACATCACAAAAATCTAAATTATTGTAGATAAACCTGACATTTCTTAGTTAATTGAAGGCTACACAGTAACTAGATTAATGAATCCATAAAGTGTTTCGATGTTGCACGGATTTTCTTTATTCAAACATAATTTTGTGTTCATGCCTTATGATACCACGAGGACTATAGAACCCATATTTGCAGAGAACATTGAAGACAAGAATGAGAAGGTGAAATGATGCCTACTCTAAAATATCAAAGCAAAGAATACAATGCTTAGAGATGGTGATAAATGATTATCTCCTCTTTTAGGGAGTTTAATAGTTCTCAAAAGGTTGAACCTTCCAGGATGCTCTTCAAAACTAACAAAACAATGTTGAATGCTTACAGTTTTACACATTTCCTCATCCTTGCTTTCTTTAATAATTCACAACATCCATCTTCTAAATGGGGAGCCTCATATCCTCTGCACCAATTTGGGTACTGTTGTTTCTCAAGATGTTTTACTTTTTTAACAAGATGCAAAGCATGTTCCATCATCAGGTTTAATATCATTTCCATCTTAGGGCTGGCATTAGTGGGGGGGTCATCTTTGACCCTGAAGGAAAACATGTATTTGTCTATGCCTGGGAGATAGGGATAGTGACAAATAACCAATCATAATCTTACGATATTCTCCGAGGCATGTCTATCGCCATCAGTCTAGGGATAAAGGAGGTGGTAATTATAGGAGATTCAAGGATCATCATTAAATACCTCGTCTTCAAGGAGCCACCAAAGGATCTCCAATTGGCCTCAATCATTTCTAAATCTACAAAGATAACCTAGAAGCTGAACAAACACACTCTCTATGATGTCCTGTGAGAAAATAATGGAAAGACGGATACTTTACTGTAAAGTTTTAAGCTATTGGTTTGTTTTTAGAGTAATTATGTGAAGGAGAAAGGATATGGATCCTCTCTAGTCTGATCCTTGTTTGGAAAGGTTAATTGAGAGCTAGAAGCTTTGCCACCTTGTGTCCCTCAACCCTTTCAATAGCACAAATAGACTTTTAGCCACACTTTAGCTACACAAGATACTACTAATAGAGGTCTTAGTGGTGCAAGGAGTGCACAACACTGGACTTAGAGAATCATGGATTCAGAAAAAACTGAGCATGTTCATAGGCAATAAAAAAGGCATGGGGAACATTTGAAAATCAATGACATTTCAATGAGAACCCTGTCAGATTTGGTCCATAAATTGAAGGAACAACAACAAAAACAATTCCAAAAGATAATGGGCATCCTTGAAAAGCATGGGGAAAAAATCACAGGTATTCAAATGATTTTCTACAAACTAAAGAAAAGTTGTTGGTTACATAAGAAACAAATACACTTTAGATTCTACGGCTCCTCAGTCAACATGACAATAAGACAATAGAGAGTGAGAAGAAGACACTAGACAACAACACAAAGAAACTGAATAAACAAGCAAGAATGATAATTAACCTAGAGCAGACACATGGTACCAAATTTTTCAATGTTCCAGGGGGATGCGCCCCCCATGTTTCCCACACTTCTGGGGCAGGGGGGTGCATGGGGAAATGTGTACCCATGTCCCCATTTTGGGGAAATGCGAGGAAACGTTTCCCCAATGTGGGGGACGTGGGTAAATTTAGCAAGGGGCAGCCAAATTTTCCTCATTTTTCCCTTTCCATAACTAGGGTCAACTTACAACTCGTCAATATGTTTCAAATAAGTTGTTACAACAACCCCATTGATGCACGAAAATGTGCTTAGACCATCTTCATCCTGAGGAGATCAATTATGATTATAAACACCACTTGGAACATGACCTACCATATTCTACAACCAGGGTGTTCTAGGAAAGAGACCCTCAAATGGAAACAAAATAATGTTTCTTTTTGTGATGAGAAAGCCATAAGTCTGTCATCAGTCAAATTTTTTCAGTGCACCCATCTCTTAATACATATGACAATGTTCTATTTGTTGTTAGTTCTGGTCAAAAGTTCAAGATTTGAAGTTTATACAATGTGTGAGTGAACCCCGAGTTGTTTCCTTCTACCACAATTCCAAATCAGATTAATACAATGGATAATGGGGATAGTCTTGGAGCATTTTCTATATGACCTTTCTACATCTCTAGGCTAAAAATTTTCTTTTACCACAACCACAAAGTTTGGGAATCTCCAAGCATTCCAACACTCAATACTACATACTAAATCCATTTATCAAAAAGGAATTTTGTATGAGGTCAAGATTAGACTTATCAAAAGTTGAAAATATTCCTTGGGATCCAGAGACTCGCTTTCTAGAATTGCCACATATATTACAACAACAACATAGTTGGCACTTTAAATTTATAGGAAATAATGGTTTATCATGGTTGTAAGAAGCTATTACTCTCATCATTTGCTATATTTTGCAGTTAGCCAAAGGAGGCCCATGAATGGAGTACTTTCCTATATGTTTAATTAACCCACACTGGCATACTAAGCTTTTTATTGAAAACATATGTAGTGATGTCCACCTGGTAGATCCTAAGTGGAAAAGAATTTTGTAAAGTGAATGTAAATTTTGGCATATTTTTGGGCTTAGACTAAGATGCATTTATTCACAATAGGATAGAGTGTTTGTGTAGGTGCTAAAAGACTTGTGGCTACTGATTTTGTACTCTTTGTTTGGAATAATAAAGAACAAGCATTGCTGGGAATTAAACAAGAAAATAGATCATAAGCTGTAAATTCCCTCATCTGTACTCTCAAGGCTTTGAGTGATAACATGCATATATAACTCCATGCAACTTTAACTCATTCCACTAATACAACTAGTTGATTTACTATTTTTCATAATCTAAAAGCAAGTTCATATGAATTTGTCATACGTTTGGCTAAATATATAAAATTAGTTTATCATACTCATGTTTTTATTGGACAAAATTTGAAATAGAAGAGTTAGGTATTTGCAGATACATGGGTATCATAACTAGCACAAATAAATTAGAGTAGATTCAATAGTCAAAATTCACATTGGTATGTCGATTAAAGTTGGTTTGGCATGGTGTTGTACCTGGGTAACAAAAAAATGTTATTTCACTAGAGAGATCGGTGTAGAGATGTTGGTCAATTTGGGTGTTCGATGGGCATTTGATCATTGATCAAAGTTCATTAGTTATCAAAAGTTTCCTTTGACTATTTTTTCATCACAAATTCCATATTAAAAGCTCTTAATCTTCGATCTGGTGAGGTCCTGCTACAAAATGAGGGAGACAATGATATTGGTAGAGATACTATTCAGCTAGAAAAAGAGGTTAACATCACAAAAATCTAAATTATTGTAGATAAACCTGGAATTTCTCAGTTAATTGAAGGCTACACAGTAACTAGATTAATGCATTCATAAAGTGTTTCAATGTTGCACAAATTTTCTTTATTCAAGCATAATTTTTGGTTCATGCCTTATGATACCACAAGGACTATAGAACCCATAGTTGCAGAGAACATTGAAGACACGAATGAGAAGGCGAAATGATAACTACTCTAATAGATTAAAGCAAAGAATAAGATGCTTAGAAATGGTGATAAATGATTATCTCCACTTTTAGGGAGTTTAATAGTTCTCACAAGGTTGGACCTGCTATCCAAGAGCAACCCAAAATTTAAATAAATTCAATTATTTTTCTGGTTGTGAGAATATAAAAGCAAGTCATTTGCTTGTAGAGGTAAATCTTATCAAAGGTGATAGCATTGAGATATCCAAATCACAAGAGCATGGTTTGTTTCAACTTCATTCTCCTTTAGATTCATCAAGTATAGGGTTGAGGAAAAGATTTCAAATGGTTCCTCCTTATGCACATTCATTGTATGATGAATATTACAATAAATAGGGGATTCAATAGGCTTATGGTGAAAATCACAAGATGGAACCTTATACGATATGAGTTGTAACAGGTACTATTCTAGAGTGGCCCTGTTTTGCCAATTCTATTAGGTTCCACCTATGCATGACCAATTTTGTTTTGGTTGACTTGTGATGTTGGAACAAAGTAATATACTATTTATATGTCCTCCAACATGCCATTATGAGATTTATATTTCCTCCAACCTACTCCAACCCATGCAAGACAAAAACAATTAAGTAAAATCATATTTCCAGTGCAACCTCCAGAGGATCACATTAGAGAAATAATTTCCTCCCTTGTATTTGGTCATGAACCAAAGTAGGGACATTGCCAGCTACATCCAAGATGGGTTGGTCCTTTGAACACTTTGTTTCCTACACTTTTGGAGAACATGGATGACACTTCATTCTTCGACTGATATGCACTCCCACCAATTGATTCCATCCAAGTTTCAATAGGATCAATGAAGGTGGAGAATACATCTTCCTTGCCACTCGAAAAATATTCATGCAACCAAGTGGGACTGGATATCAAGTTGAGAGAAGGCTCAAAGAGAGGTTTGAGAATTTGTTGTTCCTCTTCATGGCATGTCATACAAACCATTAGCAAGCAACTATTCAATTATAACAGGCTAACATAAAATTGCATTTCTAGGTTTCTCTTCAAAACTAACAAAACAAGGCTGAATGCTTATAGTTTTACACATTTCTTCATCCTTGATTTCTTTAATAATTCACAACATCCATATTCTAAATGGGGAGCCTCACATGATCTACACCAATTTGGGCACTGTTGTTGCTAAAGATGTTTTACTTTTTTAACAAGATGTAAAGCATGTTCCATCATTAGGTTTAATATCATTTCCATCTTAGGGGTGGCATTAGTGAGGGGGTCATCTTTGACCCTGAAGGAAAACATGTATCTGTCTATGCCTGGGAGCTAGGGATAGTGACAAATAACCAAGCAGAATCTTATGATCTTCTCTGAGGCATGTCTATCGCCATCAATCTAGGGATAAAGGAGGTGGTAATTATAGGAGATTCAAGGATCATCATTAAGTCCCTCGTCTTCAAGGAGCCACCAAAGGATCTCCAATTGGCCTCAATCATTGCCAAAGCTACAAAGCTAACCTAGAAGCTGAACAAACACACTCTCTATCATGTCCTGTGAGAAAATAATGGAAAGACGGATACTTTTTTGTAAAGTTTTAAGATATTGGTTTGTTTTTAGAGGAATTATGTGAAGGAGAAAGGATATGGATCCTCTTTGGTCTGATCCTTGTTTGGAAAGGATAATAGAGAGATGGAAGCTCTGCCACCCTGTGTCCCTCAACCCTTTCAATAGATCAAATAGACTTTCAACCATACTTTGGCTACACAAGATACTACTACTAGAGGTCTTAGTGGTGCAAGGAGTGCACAACAATGGAGTTCGAGAATCATGGATTTAGAAAAAACTGAGGATGTTCATAGGCAATAGCAAAGGCATGGGGAACATTTGCAAAGCAATGACATTTCAATGAGAACCTTGTCAGATTTGGTCCATAAATTGGAGGCACAACAACAAAAGAAATTCCAAAAGATAATGGGCATCCTTGAAGAGCATGGGGAAAAAATCACAGGTATTCAAATGGATTGATACAAACTGAAGCAAAGTTGTTGGTTACATAAGCAAGGAATACACTTTAGATTCTACGGCTCCGCAGTCAACATGAAAAGAAGACAATAGAGAGCGTGAAGAAGACATTAGACAACAACACAAAGAAACTAAATAAACAAGAAAGAATGATAATTAACCTGAAGCACACACATGGTACCAAAATTTTCAATGTTCCAGGGGGATGTGCCCCCCATGTTTCCAATGCTTCATGGGTAGAGGGGCGCCTGGAGAAACATTTACCCATGTCCCCATTTTGGGGAAATGAAAGGAAACATTTCCCCAATGTGGGAGATGTCTAGGCACACCTCCCACCCCAAAACAAACGAGAGGGGGATGCCTAGGCACCCCGCCCCCCCATTCTTTTTGTCCAAGAGGGAAAACTAGCATGTGTTAGCTTTCCCCCATGGTGGAATGATGTTGTTCGAGATGCACTTGTGATTTTTCAAGAAGAAAAGCTAGCACATGATAGATTTACCCCATGTTGGAATGATGTTATTCGAGGTGTGATTGTGCTGGGGGAAAGCTAACACATGATATTTTCCCCCCACATTGAATGATGTTGTTTGAGATGAGCTTGTGCTTGTGGAAGAGGGAAAACTAGCATGCGCTAGCTTATCCCCATGTTGGGATGATTTTCGAGATGCGCTAGTGCTTGTGCAAGAGGGAAAGATAGCATGCACTAGCTTTCCCCCACAACAAAATGATGTTGTTTGAGATGTACTTGTTCTTTTGCAAGAGGGAAATCCAACATAAACTAGCTTTCCCCCATGGTGGAATGATGTTGTTTCAAGATGTAGTTGTTCTTGTTCAAGAGGGAAAGCTAGCACATGCTAGATTTCCTTGACGGTGGAATGATGTTGTTCAAGATGAGCTTATGCTTGTGCAAGAGGGAAGACTAGCATGTGAAAGCTTTCCTCCATGCTAAAATGATGTTGTTCGAGATGCGCTTGTGCTTGTGCAAGAGGAAAAGCTAGCACACTCTATATTTCCCCCATGGTGGAATGATGTTGTTTGAGATGCAATTTTGTTTCTGCAAGATGGAAAGCTAGCACGCGCTAGATTTCCCCCATGGTGGAATGATGGTATTCGAGATGTGATTGTGCTAGGGGGAAAGCTAACACATGCTATCTTTCCCCCACATTGAATGATGTTGTTTGGGATGAGCTTGTGCTTATGGAAGAGGGAAAAATAGCATGATGAGCTTACCCCCATGGTGGGATGATTTCTGAGATGCGCTAGTGCTTGTGAAAAAGGGAAAGCTAGCATCTGCTAGCTTTCCCCCATGGTGGAATGATGCACTTGTGCAAGATGGAAAGATAGCATGCTTGTGCTTGTGCTTGTTTGAGTGCTTCTACAAGATGGAAAGCTATCACATGCTAGTTTTCCTCCATGTTGGAATGATTTTATTCAAGATCTGATTGTGCTAGGGGGGAAGCTAGCACATGCTAGATTTCCCCCACATTGAATGATGTTGTTTGAGATGAGCTTGTGCTTTTGCAAGAGGGAAAACTAGCACATGCTAGCTTACCCCCATGGTGGGATGATTTTCAAGATGCGCTAATTCTTGTGCAAGAGGGAAAGATAGCATGAATGATGTTGTTCGAGATGTGATTTTGATTTTGCAAGAGGGAAATCCAACATAAGCTAGCTTTCCAAGATGAGCTTATGCTTGTACAAGAGGGAATACTAGCAGGTGCAAGATTTCCTCCATGCTAAGATGATGTTGTTCAAGATGCGCTTGTGCTTGTGTAAGAAGGAAAGCTAGCACACACTATCTTTCCCTCATCGTGGAATGATGTTATTCGAGATGCACTTGTGCTTCTGCAAGATGGAAAGCTAGCATGCACTAGCTTTTACCCATGTTGGAATGATGTTATTCCAGATATGATTGTGTTGGGGGAAAGCTAGCACATGATAGCTTTCCCCCACATTGAATGATGTTGTTTGAGATGAGCTTGTGCTTGTGGAAGAGGGAAAATTAGCACGTGCTAGCTTACCTCGATGGTGGGATGATTTTTGAGATGCACTAGTGCTTGTACAAGATGAAAATCTAGCATGCGCTAGCTTTCCCCCATGGTGGAATCATGTTGTTCGAGATGTGCTTGTGCTTTTACAAGAGAGAAATCCAACATAATCTAACTTTCCCCCACTGTGGAATGATGTTGTTACATGATGCACTTGTGCTTGTTCAAGAGGGAAAGTTAGCACACGCTAGATCCTTGACGGTTGAATGATGTTGTTCAAGATGAGCTTATGCTTGTGCAAGAGGGAAGACTAGCATGTGCAAGCTTTCCTGCATGCTAAAATGATGTTGTTTGATATGCGCTTGTACTTTTGCAAGAGGGAAAGATAGCACGCGCTAGCTTATCCCCATGGTGGAACGATGTTGTTCAAGATGCACCTATGCTTATGCAAGATGGAAAGCTAGCACGTGCTAGCTTTCCCCCATGTTGGAATGATGTTATTCGAGATTTGATTGTGTTGGGGGAAAGCTAGCACATGCTAGCTTTCCCCCAGATTGAATGATTTTGTTTGAGATGAGCTTGTGCTTGTGGAAGAGGGAAAACTGGCACGCGCTAGCTTACCCCCATGGTGGGATGATTTTCGATATGCGCTAGTGCTTGTGCAAGAGGGAAAGATAGCATGGACCATATTATTCCCATGGTGGAATGATGTTGTTCGAGTTGCACACATGCTTTTGCAAGATGGAAAGCTAGCACGCGCTAGCTTTCCCCCATGTTGGAATGATGTTATTCGAGATGCGATTGTGCTAGGGGAAAGCTAGCACATGCTAGCTTTCCCACAGAGTGAATAATGTTGTTTGAGATGAGCTTGTGCTTGTGGATGAGGGAAAACTAACACACACTAGCTTACCTCCATGGTGGGATGATTTTAGAGATGCACTAGTGCTTGTGCAAGAGGGAAATCTAGCATGCACTAGCTTTACCCCAGGGTGGAATCATGTTGTTAGAGATGTGCTTATGCTTCTGCAAGAGGGAAATCCAACATAAACTAGCTTTTCCCCATGGTGGAATGATGTTGTTTCATGAGGCACTTTTGCTTGTTCAAGGGGGAAAGCTAGCACACGCTAGATTTCCTTGACGGTGGAATGTTGTTGTTCAAGATGAGCCTATTCTTGTGCAAGAGGGAAGACTAACATGTGCAAGCTTTCCTCCATTCTAAAATAATGTTGTTTGATATGCGCTTTTTCTTGTGAAAGAGGGAAGGCTAGCACATGCTATCTTATCCCCATGGTGGAATGATGTTGTTCGAGATGCACTTGTTCTTATGCAAGATAGAAATCTACCACATGCTAGCTTTCCCCCATGTTGGAATTATGTTATTCAAGATGTGATTGTGCTGGGGTAAAGCTAGCACATGCTAGCTTTGCCCAACATTGAATGATGTTGTTTGAGATGAGCTTGTGCTTTTGGTAGAGGGAAAACTAGCACGCTCTAGCTTACCCCCATGGTGGGATGATTTTCGAGATGCACTAGTTCTTGTGCAAGAAGGAAAGCTATCACGCACTATCTTTCCCCAATGGTGGAATGATGTTGTTCGAGATGCACTTGTGCTTCTGCAATATGGAAAAGCTAGCATGCGCTAGATTTCCCCCATGTTGGAATGATGTTATTCGAGATGTGATTGTGCTGGGGGAAAGATAGCACATGCTAGATTTCCCCCACATTGAATGATGTTATTTGAGATGAGCTTGTTCTTGTGGAAGAGGGAAAAATAGCGTGCACTAGCTTACCCCCATGTTGGGATGATTTTTGAGATGTGCTAGTGCTTGTGCAAGAGGGAAATATAGCATGCACTAGATTTCCCCCATGGTGGAATCATGTTGTTCGAGATGTTCTTGTGCTTCTGCAAGAGGGAAATCCAACATAAACTAGCTTTCCCCCATGGTGGAATGATGTTGTTTCATGATGCACTTGTGCTTGTTCAAGAGGGAAAGCTAGCACACGCTAGATTTCCTTGACGGTGGAATGATGTTGTTCAAGATGAGCTTATTCTTGTGCAAGAGGGAAGACAAGCATGTGCAAGATTTCCTCCATTCTAAAATGATGTTGTTCGAGATGCGCTTGTGCTTGTGCAAGAGGGAAAGCTAGCACGCACTAACTTTCCCCCATGTTGGAATGATGTTATTCAAGATGTGATTGTGCTAGGGGGAAAGATAGCACATGCTATCTTTCCCCCACATTGAATGATGTTGTTTGAGAGGAGCTTGTGCTTGTGCAAGAGGGAAAGCTAGCATGCACTAGCTTTCCCCCACGGTGGAATGATGTTGTTTGAGATGTGCTTGTGCTTTTGCAAGAGGGAAATCCAACATAAACTAGATTTTCCCCACGGTGGAATGATGTTGTTCCAAGATGCACTTGTTCTTGTTCAAGAGAGAAAGCTAGCACACGCTAGATTTCCCTGACGGTGGAATGATGTTGTTCAAGATGAGCTTATGCTTGTGTAAGAGGGAAGACTAGAATGTGAAACCTTTCCTCCATGCTAAAATGATGTTGCTCGAGATGTGCTTGTGTGTGTGCAATAAGGAAAGCTAGCATGCGCTAGCTTATCCCCATGGTGGAATGATGTTGTTTGAGATGCACTTGTGCTTATGCCAGATGGAAATCTAGAACGCACTAGCTTTTCCCCATGTTGGAATGATGTTATTCGAGATGTGATTGTGCTGGGGGAAAGCTAGCACACGCTAGCTTTCCCCCACATTGAATGATGTTGTTTGAGATGAGCTTGTGCTTGTGGAAGAGGGAAAACTAGCATGTACTAGCTTACCCCCATGGTGGGATGATTTTCGAGATGCGCTAGTGCTTGTGCAAGAGGGAAAGCTAGCATGCGCTAGCTTTACCCCACGGTGGAATCATGTTGTTTGAGATGTGCTTGTGCTTCTGCAAGAGGGAAATCAAACATAAACTAGCTTTCCCCCACAGTGGGATGATGTTGTTTTATGATGCACTTGTGCTTGTTCAAGAGGAAAATCTAGCACACGCTAGATTTCCTTGACGGTGGAATATTGTTGTTCAAGATGAGCTTATGCTTGTGCAAGAGGGAATACTATCATGTGCAATCTTTCCTCCATTCTAAAATGATGTTGTTCAATATGCACTTATTCTTGTGCAAGAGGGAAAGATAGCACACACTAGCTTATCCCCATGGTGGAATGATGTTGTTCGAGATGCACTTGTTCTTATGCAAGTTGGAAAGATAGGACACGCTAGCTTTCCTTCATGTTGGAATGATGTTACTCGAGATGTGATTGTGCTGGGGGAAAGATAACACATGTTATATTTCCCCCACTTTGAATGATGTTGGTTGAGATGAGCTTGTGCTTGTGCAAGAGGGAAAACTAGCATGCGCTAGCTTACACCCATGGTGGGATGAGTTTTGATATGCGGTAGTGCTTGTGCAAGAGGGAAAGCTAGTATGCACTAACTTTCCCCCACAATGGAATTATGTTGTTCGAGATGTGCTTGTGCTTCTACAAGAGGGAAATCCAACATAAAGTAGATTTCCCCCACGTGGAATGATGTTGTTTCAAGATGCACTTATGCTTGTTCAAGAGGGAAAGATAACACACGCTAGATTTCCTTGACGATGGAATGATGTTGTGGAAGATGAGGTTATGCTTGTGCAAGAGGGAAGACTAGCATGTGAAATCTTTCATCCATGCTAAAATGATGTTTTTCGAGATATGCTTGTGCTTGGGCAAGAGGGAAATCTAGCACACACTATCTATCCCTCATGGTGGAATGATGTTGTTCGAGATGCACTTATGCTTCTGCAATATGGAAAGCTAGAACGCGTTATCTTTCCCCCCTGCTGGAATGATGTTATTTGAGATGTGATTGCGCTAGGGGGAAAGCTAGCACATGCGATCTTTCTGCCACATTGAATGTCTTTGTTTGAGATGAGATTGTACTTTTGCAAGAGGGAAAACTAGCACACGTTAGCTTACTACCATGGTGGAATGATTTTCGAGAAGCATTAGTGCTTGTGTAAGAGGGAAAGGTAGCATGCGCTAGCTTTCCCCCATGATGGAATGATGTTTTTCGATATGTTCTTGTGCTTTTGCAAGAGGGGAATTGACCATAAACTAGCTTTCCCCCATGGTTGAATGATGTTGTTTAAAGATGCACTTGTACTTGTTCAAGAGGGAAAGCTAGCACACACTAGATTTCCTTGATGGTGGAATGATGTTGTTCAAGATGAGGTTATGCTTGTGCAAGAGGGAAGACTAGCATGTGCAAGATTTCCTCCATGCTAAAATGATGTTGTTCGAGATGCGCTCGTGCTTGTGCAAAAGGGAAAGCTAGAACACACTAGCTTTCCCCCATGGTGGAATGATGTTGTTTAAGATGCACTTGTTCTTCTGCAAGATGGAAATATAGCATGCGCTACCTTTCCTCCATGTTGGAATGATGTTATTCGAGATGTGATTGTGCTAGGGGGAAAGCTAACACATGCTAGCTTTCCTCCACATTGAATGATGTTGTTTGAGATGAGCTTATGCTTGTGGAAGAGGGAAAACTAGCATGCGATAGCTTACCCCCATGGTGCGATGATTTTCGAGATGCGCTAGTGCTTGTGAAAGAGAGAAAGCTAGATTTCCCCCATGGTGGAATGATTTTCTTCGAGATGCACTTGTGCTTCTGCAATATGGAAAGCTAGCATGCGCTAGCTTTCCCCCATGTTGGAATGATTTTATTTGAGATGTGGTTGTATTGGGGGAAAGCTAGCACATGCTATATTTTTCCCCACATTGAATCATGTTGTTTGAGATGAGCTTGTGCTTGTGGAAGAGGGAAAACTTGTCGGCGCTAGATTACCCCCATGGTGGGGTGATTTTTGAGATGTGTTAGTGCTTGTGCAAGAGGGAAAGCTAAAATGCGCTAGCATTCTCCCACAATGAAATCATGTTGTTTGAAATGTTCTTGTGCTTCTGCAAGAGGGAAATCCAACATAAACTAGCTTTCCCCCACGGTGGAATGATGTTGTTTCATGATGCACTTATGCTTTTTCAAGAGGAAAAGATAGCACACGCTAGATTTCCTTGATGATGAAATGATGTTGTTCAAGATGAGATTATTCTTGTGAAAGAGGGAAGACTAGCATGTTCAAGCTTTCCTCCATTCTAAAATGATGTTGTTCGAGATGTGCTTGTTCTTGTGCAAGAGGGAAAGATAGCACACGCTAGCTTATCCCCATGGTGGAATGATGTTGTTCGAGATGCACTTATGCTTATGCAAGTTGGAAAGCTATCACGCGCTAACTTTACCCCATGTTGGAATGATGTTATTCGAGATGTGATTGTGCTAGGGGGAAAGCTAGCACATGCTATCTTTCCCACACATTGAATGATGTTGTTCGAGATGAGCTTGTGCTTGTGCAAGAGGGAAAGCTAGAATGCGCTAGCTTTCCCCCATGGTGGAGTGATGTTGTTTGATATGTGCTTGTGCTTTTTCAAGAGGGAAATCCAACATAAACTAGCTTTTCCCCACGGTGGAATGATGTTGTTTCAATATGCACTTATGCTTGTTAAAGAGGGAAAGCTAGCACACACTAGATTTCCTTGATGGTGGAATGATGTTGTTCAAGATGAGCTTTTGCTTGTGCAAGAGGGAAGACTAGCATGTGCAACCTTTCCTCCATGCTAAAATGATGTTGTCCGAGATGTGCTTGTGCTTGTGCAATAGGGAAAACTAGCACGCGCTAGCTTATCCCCATGGTGGAATGATGTTGTTCGAGATGCACTTGTGCTTATGCAAGATGGAAAGCTAGCACATGCTAGATTTCCCCCATGTTGGAATGATGTTATTCGAGATGTGATTGTGCTGGGGGAAAGCTAGCACATGCTAGCTTTCCCCCACATTGAATGATGTTTTTTGATATTAGCTTGTGCTTGTGGAAGAGGGAAAACTAGCACGTGCTAGCTTACCCCCATGGTGGGATGATTTTTGAGATGCGCTAGTGCTTGTGCAAGAGGGAAAGATAGCATGCACTAGATTTCCCCCACGGTGGAATCATGTTGTTTGAGATGTGCTTGTGCTTCTGCAAGAGGGAAATCCAACATAAACTAGCTTTCCCCCACGGTGGGATGATGTTGTTTCATGATGCACTTGTGCTTGTTCTAGAGGGAAATCTAGCACATGCTAGATTTCCTTGATGGTGGAATGATGTTGTTGAAGATGAGCTTATGCTTGTGCAAGAGGGAAGACTAGCATGTGCAAGATTTCCTCCATTCTAAAATGATGTTGTTCGAGATGTGCTTGTGCTTGCGCAAGAGGGAAAGCTAGCACACACTATCTTATCCCCATGGTGGAATGATGTTGTTTGAGATGCACTTGTGCTTATGCAAGATGGAAAGCTAGCACACGCTAGCTTTCCCCCATATTGGAATGATGTTACTCGAGATGTGATTGTGTTGGGGGACAGTTAGCACATTCTATATTTCCTCCACTTTGAATGATGTTGTTTGAGATGAGCTTGTGATTGTGCAAGAGGGAAAACTAGCATGCACTAGATTACACCCATGGTGGGATGATTTTTGAGATGCGCTAGTGCTTGTGCAAGAGGGAAAGATAGTATGCACTAGCTTTCCCCCACAGTGGAATTATGTTGTTCGAGATGTGCTTGTGCTTCTGCAAGAGGGAAATCCAACATAAACTAGCTTTCCCCCATGGTGGAATGATGTTGTTTCAGGATGCACTTGTGCTTTTTCAAGAGGGAACGCTAGTAGATGTTAGATTTCCTTGATGGTGGAGTGATGTTGTTCAAGATGAGCTTATGTTTGTGCAAGAGAAAAGACTAGCATGTGAAAGATTTCCTCCATGCAAAAATGATGTTGTTCGAGATACGCTTGTGCTTGCGCAAGACGGAAAGCTATCATGTGCTATCTATCCCCCATGGTGGAATGATGTTGTTCGAGATGCACTTGTGCTTCTGCAAGATGGAAAGCTAGCATGTGCTAGCTTTCCCCCATGGTGGAATGATGTTATTCGAGATGTGATTGCGCTATGGGGAAAGCTAGCACATGCGATCTTTCCCCCACATTGAATGATGTTGTTTGAGATGAGCTTGTGCTTCTACAAGAGGGAAAACTAGCACGTGTTAGCTTACCACTATGGTGGGATGATTTTCGAGATGTGCTAGTGCTTGTGCAAGAGGGAAAGCTAGCATGTGCTAGCTTTCCCCCATGGTGGAATGATGTTGTTCGATATGTTCTTGTGATTTTGTAAGAGGGAAATCTAGCATAAACTAGCTTTCCCCCATGGTTGAATGATGTTGTTTCAAGATGCACTTGTACTTGTTCAAGAGGGAAAGCTTGGACGCACTAGATTTCCTTGACGATGGAATGATGTTGTTCAAGATGAGGTTATGCTTGTGCAAGAGGGAACACTAGCATGTGCAAGATTTCCTCCATGCTAAAATGATGTTGTTCGAGATGCGCTTTTGCTTGTGGAAAAGGGAAAGCTAGCACAGACTAGCTTTCCCCCATGGTGGAATGATGTTGTTTGAGATGCACTTGTTCTTCTGCAAGATGGAAAGCTAGCACGTGCTAAATTTCCCCCATGTTGGAATGATGTTATTTGAGTTGTGATTGTGCTAGGGGGAAAGCTAGCACATGCTAGCTTTCCCCCACATTGAATGATGCTTGAGATGAGCTTGTGCTTGTGCAAGAGGGGAAATTAGCACGTGCTATCTTACCCCCAATGGTGGGATGATTTTTGAGATGCGCTAGTTCTTGTGCAAGAGGGAAAGGTAGCATGCGCTAGCTTTCCCCCATGGTGAAATGATGTTGTTCAAGATGTGATTGTTCTTTTGCAAGAGGGAAATCCAACATAACCTACCTTTCCTCCATGGTGGAATCATGTTGTTTCAATATGCACTTGTGCTTGTTCAAAGAGGGAAAGCTACCACATGCTAGATTGCGCAATAGGGAAAGCTAGCACACAGTAGCTGCACCCCATGGTGGAATGATGCTATCTTTAATCTATGGTGGAATGATTTTGTTGGAGAAGCATTTGTTCTTATGCAAGAGGGAAATCTAACACACGCTAGATTTCCCTCATGGTGGAATAATGTTGTTCGAGATGCACTTGTTCTTGTGCAAGAGGGAAAGCTAGCGTGCGCTACCTTTCCCCGGTAGTGGAATGTTGTTTGATATGCACCGTTTCTTGTGTAAGAGGGAAAGATAGCTTTCCCCCACAGTCGAATGATGTTTTCCTATATGTGTTTGTACTTGTGTAAGACAAAAAGTTAACATGTGTTAGCTTTCCCCCTGAGTGGAATGATGTTGTTCTAAATACGCGTGTGGTTGTGCAAGAGGGAAATCTAGCATGTGTTATATTTCTTCCACAGTGGAATGATGTTTGAGATGTTTTTGTGCCTGTGCAAGATGAAAAGTTATCACACACTAGCTTTTCTTTATGGTGGAATGATTTTGTTCAAGATGCACTTGTACTTCTGCGAGAGGGAAATCTAGCACGCGCTAGCTTTCCCCTAGGATTGAATGATGTTATTTGAGATTCATTTATGCTTGTGCAATAGGGAAGGCTAACATGCATGGACTCTCCTCCATGATGGAATGATGTTGCTTGAGATGCATTTGTGCTTTTGCAAGAGGGAAAGTTAGCACACACTAACTTTCTCCTATGCTAGAATGATGTTCGAGATGAAATTGTGTTTGTGCAATATGGAAAGATAGCACATGCTAGCTTTCCCCTACATGGTATCTTCCCCCATGGTGGAATGATGTTGTTTGAGATGTACTTGTGCATGTGCAAGAGGGAACGCTAGCACACACTAGCGTTCCCCCATGGTGGAAGGATATTGTTTGATATGCACCTGTGCTTGTGCAAAAGGGAAAGCTAGTATGTTCTAGTTTTCCCCCATGGTGGAATGATGTTGTCTGAGATGTGCTTGTGCAAGATGGAAATATAACATGCGTTAGATTTCCCCCACGCTGAAATAACATTGTTTTAGATGTGCTTGTGGTTGTGAAAAACATAAAGTTAGCAAGTGCTAGATTTCCCCCACGATGGAATGATGTTCGATATGTGTTTGTGCTTGTTCATGAGGGAAAGTTATCACATGCTATTTTTCACTTACGGTGGAATGATGTTGTTCGATATGCACTTGTGCTTGTGTAATAGGGAAGCTAGCACACACTAGTTTTCCTCGAAGTTGGAATGATGTTCTTTGATATGCGCTTGTGCCAGAGGGAAAACTAGCATGCACTAGATTTACTCCAAGGTGTAATGATGTTGTTTGATATACACTTGTTCTTGTGCAAGAGGGAAAGCTAGAATGCGCTAGATTCCCCCCATGGTAGAATGATGTTGTTCGAGATGTTCTTGTGCAAGACAAAAAGATAGAACGCATTAGCTTTCTTCCATGGTGGAATGATGTTGTTCTATATGCTCTTCTCGATGTGCACAAGGGAAAACTAGGACATGCTAGCTTTCCCCCATGGTGAAATGATGTTCGAGATGCATCTGTGCTTGTCCAAGAGGGAAAGTTAGCACACACTAGTTTTTTTTTACAGTGGAGTTATGTTGTTTGAGATGTGTTTGTACTTGTGTAAGAGGGAAAGTTAGCATGAGTTAAATTTCCCCTATGCTAGAATGATGTTCGAGATGCAATTGTTCTTGTGCAAGAGGAAAATATAGCATGTGCTAGATTTCCCCTACATGCTAGCTTTCCCCCATGGTGAAATGATGTTGTTTGAGATGCATTTGTGCTTGTGCAAGAGGGAAATCTAGCACGTGCTAACTTTCCACCCTGGTGGAATGATATTGTTTGATATGCACTTGTGCTTGTGCAAAAGGGAAATCTATTACATGCTATTTCCCCCCCAAGATGGAATGATGTTGTCCGAGATGTGCTTGTGCAATATGGAAAAGCTAGCATGCATTATATTTCCCCCACGTTGAAATAATGTTGTTTTAGATACGCTTGTGGTTGTGAAAAACAAAAAAATAGCATGTGTTAGCTTTCCCCCCCAATGGAAAGATGTTCGAGATGTGTTTGTGCTTGTCCATGAGGCAAAGTTAGCACATGCTAGTTTTTACTTATGGTGGAATGATGTTGTTCAAAATGCACTTATGCTTGTGTAATAGGGAAACTAGCACACACTAGCTTTCCCCAAAGGTGGAATGATGTTCTTTGATATGCACTTGTGCTAGAGGGAAAACTAGCATGCACTAGCTTTAATCCAAAGTGGAATGATGTTGTTTGATATGCACTTGTTCTTGTGCAAGAGGGAAAGATAGCACTTGTTCTTGTTCTTCCATGGTGGAATGATGTTGTTTTATATGCTCTTGTGGTTGTTCACAAGGGAAAACTAGCACATGTTAGCTTTCCCCCATGGTGAAATGATGTTCGAGATGCATCTGTGCTTGTCCAAGAGGGAAAGTTAGCAGACACTAGCTTTTTCTTACAGTGGAATTATGTTGTTTGAGATGTGTTTGTACTTGTGCGAGAGGGAAAGTTAGTATGCGTTAACTTTCCCCTATGCTAGAATGATGTTTGAGATGTGTTTGTGTTTGTGCAAGAGGAAAATATAGCACGTGCTAGCTTTCCCCTACACATGCACTTTCCCCCATGATGGAATGATGTTGTTTGAGATGCACTTGTGCTTGTGCAAGAGAGAAATCTAGCACGCGCTAGCTTTCCACCCCGGTGGAATGATATTGTTTGATATGCACTTGTGCTTGTGCAAAAGGGAAAGCTAGTACGTGCTAGCTTTCCGCTAGTGGAATGATGTTGTTCGAGATGTTCTTGTGCTTGTGAAAAAGTGAAAGTTAGCACGTGCTACCTTTTCACCACCATGGAATGGTGTTTTTTGAGACTCCTTTTTATCAACTCTAGAGAGAGTGAAGAATATCTATGACTATGAAAGAATAATTTTATTTAAATATGACATTGTCATAAGATTTACACTTGTTCCTTTCTTAGATGGAAATTGAGCAGTAGCTAGTTTTCTTTCACTATATAATGTTGATGGCAATGCACTTCTGCTAGAAGGAAAGCTCGTGGGGGCTAGTTTTCCTCAATGAACAATCAAAATGATGCAATTCATGTTCTAGAAATTTTAGTTCAAATGATTTCCACGATTCTTGTTCATTTTGTTACAAGTACATTGTCGCAAGAAATGATAATATTTATAAATTTATGTTGTCTTCAATAATATATGTGTGTGTGTGTGTGTGTGTGTGTGTGTGTGTACACATATACATATACATATATATTGATTGAATAATTTTGAGTTATTGTTTTTCTTGTAGTAAGGTTGTGTATGATATGGACTTCCATGTTGTTGTACATATGTATGAAATGGGATGTTATAGAAAACAATTGTATTTTTTAATTCATATTTTTTAATTCTTTTGAAATTATTGTAATATTATATTTTACAATATTTTCATATGATAAGAACTGCGATGCAACTGAAATTCAAACGAAAGCATCGAGGAAAAAAGTGAATGCAAATATGACACATCACAAGTCTCTTGTTCGTATGACATTTTTAAATCTAACTTATAGTCATTTACAAATAGTTAGATAATATTCGTATGCAATTTGACACTAGATGAATTTTGTTATATCATTATGTGGTTAGCTTGCATAGGACATAAATGTATTTGTTCTTGTGTATGTAAACAAAAATGATATATTATAAGGCTCTTTAGTAATGTTTGTTATTGCATGTTTTTTCCATCCATTTGAAGATATAGACAATTTTTTAACTATTGTTTTCAAAAACTATTGAATGTAGCGCATCTAAAATCCCATGTAAAGCATTGAAGAAAAAAAAGAAAGAAACTGATACACAACTGATTCCTCCTCCAATTGGTATGTTTTTTTTTATTATTATTTATACCCCTTTAAAAATGCTTAGATTAGATGGTCCTTTCAAATTTTGATAGAAAAATGTATGATCAAATTTGTAATTATAATTTCATTTTGATTTATGATAACAATTTCTTATTATTGTTTTCAAAGTTCTTCGAATACAAAGCAAGCAAAATTCTACAACCATCATCCAAAAAACAAAAAACTCATGCCACTCAAATTGCAGTTTCAACAACAATTTCAACTTCTACTTTTGAAATGATTAGGAAGTACAATGTTCAACAACACAAGTATTCCAATAGAGGGCGAACACCTTCAGTAACCACTCACATAACCAGATCAAAGATCAACACACCGATGTTTTCACATGGTAAAACCCCTACGGGGAAACATCCATGGCCCCAGCCAATGCGGCCACTTGGAGCAGTTTATTAATGCAAAGAAAAAGATTACAGAGAGATTTTACAAGAGATTTTATCACAATCGATCATCAGCAAATGAATCTCCATGCTATTTAAATAGAGATCATGGACCAATCAGGTGTTAATCCACAGATCAATGGCTGTTAAGATCGGGGAGAGTATGAACTGTCGGATCACTCTATGTCAGGAACATATCGTGACCGTCGGATTTCCTAACTACAAATTCATACTAATGCATACTAAAGAAACACACTATAAAACAAACTTTTACCTAATGACACAATAGACCAAGTAGATCTTGCTAACTCCTAAGTGTCTAAAGATCCTAACATCCCCCCTTAAGAACAACTTGGGATAGGATTGAAGGATTTACAATAGTGACACAATAGGAGAAGGAAGGAGGCATTAGAGCCTATCCCCCCTTAATGAAAACTTCATGAACTCCTAACATAGATCGAATATTGGAAAACTTCACTTCTGTAAGAGACTTTGTGAAAATGTCTATAACTTGATCTTCTACAGGGCAAAAGAGCACTTCAATAACTTGATCATGAATGAGCTTTCTAATGAAGTGCATGTGTAGCTTGATTTTTTTGTTGTGCCATTGTTGAATTGGGTCTTTAACGAGCTTGATGGCACTCTAATTTTCACACCAAACGCTAGTCGGATGCGGGTGCTGGAATCCAAACTCTGAAAGGATCTGTCAAAGCCATAGGGATTCCTCACTTGCATTTACTGCTGCTCGATACTCTGCTTCTATTGAAGAAAGTGCAATAGCCTGTTGTTTCTTACAAGCCCAAGTGATAGGTCCTGAACCAAGGCTGGAAACATAACCTGCAGTAGACTTCCAATCATCGGGGTCGCCGGCCTAATCTGAATCAGTGAAACCAACCAATAAGGGAGTCCCCCCTGAACTGTAATGTATCCTGAACTGAACTATACCATGAACATAGAAAAATATCCTTTTAGCTGCTTTCCAATGGCTTTCATGGGGTGTTTTCATATATCGGGCAATAATACCAATGACAAAGGAAAGATCAGGAAGGGTATGAGTCAAGTATAAGAGGCTACCAACTAACTGACGATACAGGGTGGCATCAACTTCAGGAGAAGTACAGGTGAAAAAAAGCTTGACTCCATACTAGAAGGGAGAAGGGGTTGGTTTACAATCCTCCATGTGAAAGCGATGAAGAAGGTCACAAGCATACTTAGATTGGGAAAGAAAAAATCCTTCATTGGTTTGGAAAACTTGGAGGCCAAGGAAATACTACAAAAAGCCTAAGTCTGTCATTTCAAATTTCTTCTTAAGGATGGTTTTCACATGGTTTAAAAGTTTTGAGTCACTACCAGTAAGGATAAGGTCATCAACATAAAGGACAAGGATTATGATATGGCTTCCTACTTTCTTGGTATAGACATTAGGATCAGAATGGCATCTAGAGAATCCAGTGGCAATAAGAAAGCTATCAATTTTGGCATACCAATCTCGGGGAGCTTGCTTGAGACCATAAAGAGATTTCTTGAGGTGACAAATAAGGCTAGAGTCATTCTAGACATAACCAGGAGGTTGTTCCATGTAGATTTCTTCTTGCAATTCTCTGTGAAAGAAGGCAGATTTAACATCCATCTGATGGACCTCCCATTTATGTGAGGCAGCAAGGGCAAGAACAAGGCAGATGGAATTCATTTTCTCTACAAGGGAAAAGGTTTCATTATAGTCAATTCCTTCAACTTGGGAAAATACTTTGGAAACTAACTGAGCCTTGTGTCTTTCAACACTTCCATTTGATGCATACTTAGTTTTGTAGACCCATTTGCATCTAACAAGATTTCTTGCTTTTGGAAGAGGTACAAGATCCCAAGTATCGTTTGCCATTAAAGAACGATACTCTTCATTCATTGTTGTATCCCAATCTAGATGACCTGAAGCTTCTGCAAATGTCTTTGGATCACGAGTTTCTGAAACTTGAGCCAAAACAGAAGAGGCTCGCTGGAACTGTGAACGTGTCCGACATTGATCTGAAGGATCATCGACAAGATCACCAGCTTCTTCTCATGTTGAACGGACCCATTGAGGAAGCGATGGAGTTGGTGTTGGTTCAGGTTCAAAGGACTCATCTAGAGGAGGGTGAGCAGGCGGACGTGGATTTGCATCCTCAATGTCATCATCTGAAGAAGAAACCATATCATAAGAAGGCACAAATGTTAAGAACCAAATATCAATATAGCATAGAAAAACCTCATAAAAAAGTACTCAACGCCTTGAAAAAGAGATAATTTCAAATAATAAGGCACATCGAGGGGGAAACCTCCTTTTACCCCACTTCAATTTTCAAGTACCAGATGATTCAAAATGAAAATGTCTCCTTGGTATATATAGGATACTAGGAGGTATAATTACAACTAATGGCCTAAAGCCGACAT